>JAQIXS010005904.1:0-11666 GCA_034700785.1 Rossiulus vilnensis
AACGGTATGCATGACTGGATCTAATTTGATAAAGGAATCTTTCAGAAAAAAAATGAAACATTTAAAGTTGTATATTCCAGTGAAACGTGATGCACTTTTCATGAATGTTAAATTGTTAAATCGGTGTGGTCCTTTAGAAACGAGTTCATTGTGCATGCATTAAATATCTGAGAGGAACGATGTAAGGACTGTCTTCAGAAATCTCCGGATTATGATTTACAATTAATGTCACGAAATTGCATAAAGGATTGTATTTGTCAGGACGTTTACTCAACCATGTGGGGAATGATTTTTCTGCAGAACATGGCAGCTTAAGCTCAATAAAAGACAGTTGTTTGGTCATGAGGATTTCTCCATGAAACTACAAACTAGAAGGTGTTCCCTTTAAAAGTCGTTTCATCTATTAAATATTTAGGAATCACCGTCATGGACGACATGCGCTGGGATGATCACGCATGATCAAATGATCAAGGATCTACAATGAAAGTATGACCTTGCGATCAAGACGGGAGGCTCAAAGCATGGGGCTCTTTGAAAAACTTTCACCTTATAAGGTAATTGTAATTTGGTGGAGGGAATCTTTAAACGTAACCACCGAGGTGGTCATTCCTAACCACTTGTGGCACTCCAAGCACATTCGGATCCGTACTATTGGTCGTTTTTCTTGCATGCCCTTCGACGTTGGAATGCTCTTCCAAAGCACCTTTATGCCTTAAGCTGCATGAAATTCAATTTTACGATGATGTTTGGTGTACACCCCATTTGAGGTGGCAATCACTGAATAATATTGGTTGATGGATTACACCTCTTCCCCCTACCCACATGGCATATCACTTGCTGCTAGTACGGTACTGAGTTGAATTGAATTAAAGAGATTCATAATTGGTTTCTCCTCATTTGCGTTTCAGGGTGGAGTATTTAGGTAGTATATACCCATTAATATACTAGAAATATATCAGTAATATCATGAATTGGGACTTTTGGTATATTTATGTAAAACATTTAAAAGTATATTGCATGCAATGTACTTTACAATATGTTCTTAAAAAATTATTAAATTATTATAAAAACTATATAATAGTAATATATGGCATAATATATTTTGAAATATATTGCGCAATATAATTTTAGATATATTTCATAATACACTCAACGTTCCAATTCATGATATTTCTTCTATATTAACGGTTTTATTTTTATAATATTTTGTCGCATATTTTCCCCATTTATTTTGAAATATATCCTAACATTTTGTTTGTAATAATTTACTTGGTTAACTAGGCGTTAAAAATATGCATCCATTTGTTTAAATAGTTTTGATTTTTCTAACTATGTAACGTACATAATTTCCCATAGTAAATTTCGAAAACTTCATCAATTTCATACATAATAAACAAGAAAAGAACAAACACTATCAGGTCAATCGATTCGTGGTGGTTTTTTTTACATTAGTAGAATACATGTAGATTTTCTGATAAATTGTTTTTGAATCCCAGATCCCACAGCATAATAGCGCAATAATTTCATAACGTGGATTTATCGTCGCAAATCCTAACTACGTAGCCCGCCCTTCGCCATTTTCAACCACCTTAATCCCAACCGCGATACGTGGTTAGGACGAAAATGTATAAGAAAAAAAAATGAATAATATCCGAAAAACACCTGAGCTCGGTAAATGCATAAAATGAGACGAGGATAAAAACGAAACGCAAACTGAATTATTCAAAAGGGAAATAAAACTGCATGAGCCGGATATAAAATAAAAAGGCAGCGCCCTCTAGGGAGAAAAAACCATTCGTCTTTTGTGTCAAAACCGAAATTAGACTAAAGATAGACGACATAAGCGTTCACGTTTTCCTTGTCACACAATTTTATGTTAATCTTGAAAATAAAATTGCCTTTACGCAAATGTGTGAATGATTTGAGAATTTTCAACAAAAACAAACATTTAATTTTGAAAAACAACATTGTGTTTACCCAGAACACTAAAAATGTACGTATTTCAATATGTCTTTTTTTTAGTAAACTTGTTTTTAAGCAAATATTTCGAGAATTTCAAAACTCAAACAAAAATGCAACAATTTAGCAAAAACTTATCGAAATATACTTTTCAAACTTTTCACATGTTTTTTGTTATCTTTGAAATTCTGAAATCATTTACACATTTGCTTATGAGCAATTTGATCTAAATACGTTGTATTTTATTGAATGCAATTATTTTACGTAAATGTGCGAATGATTTTAGAATTTTCAGCAACAACAAACATTTAAAAGGCTTTAAAAACTGATCTACAAATTAAGCTTTTTTTGGCACACAATTTTAAAAACAAATTTTTTTCCAGAACTAGAAAAATAATTTAAGACAATAGAGCCTGCAAATATTTTAATAAAATTGTTTTTAAGCAAATTATTTGAGAATTTTAAAAATAAAAAATGTAAGAAATCAGCAAAACCTGATGTGCATTTTTCTATTATGTTCGAAATTTTGAAATTATTTACACATTTGCTTATAAACAATTCGAGTAAATTACGTGTATTTATAATTTGTCAAACATAGTCCTACATTTTTTTCCTGTTTTTTTCAAATATAATTTAAATACGATTTTACGTAAATGTGTGCATTATTTGATAATTTAAAAAACTTTTAAAGTTTGCAAGAAAATTTACCTGGATGTATAAAAGTTATCCAAAATGTTTTCAATGCAAACAATTGAAAGCAAAAATAAAAATTAATAATTTTTTAAAATATAAAAACGAAACTTTTCAGCAGGTTTTCTGAAGATTTCAATCAAATTTATTTTCAGTTTTCCCTCAAATTTTCCACCAAGAATTTCTCGATTATTTTATGAAATTTAGCTTCGAATTCCAGGCGTATTTTACGAAATGTATCAACGAATTCCTGGTGAATTTCACGAAATGTATAAACGAATTTCGCCCGAATTTGTCGATCAGGTGCAGGATTGCACCTGTTATATTATTGATAAAAAAATCTTGAAATCTGGTCGATTTTTTATGGCTTGGTTTTTCCCTTCCGTTTGAGTTTCGTCAAATTTTTACTTTTTGAAAGCTTTTTTTTTATTTCTTGTAAATCCTTCCTCCCGATAAGGTCCACCTAGACAATTTCTCGAAATTCCCACAGTACAATAATAATAATAATAAGATGGGGGGCAGAGAAAATCAATAACAAAGGGTTTATCGAGTCGATTCTTCACTCCGACGCCGTGCTTTTCACAATTGACGGCAAAAATATTTACGCAAATATAGAGAGAAAAAATGTTTGGCATCCACTTAAAATGGGAATCTAAGAATCTGCCACCCAAAAAAAGATTTCGATTTGCGAAATATAAAAATCACGAAAAAAAATACAGCGAAATGAGGCCCTCTGACAATTGGATTTATTTCCTAGGGTCAAAACTATTTTTGAAGAAAAAAAAAACAAGGCAAATAAGGAATTTGCAAAATTTGAATTTATTGCTCTCTCCCACTCCAAAAAAAAAGTGATCGAAGTTTTCGACAAAATCATCTCATTTGTCTTTCAACATAACTCAAGGTCATCGTTAAAGCATTTGTAAAACAATAATAATTATGGATTAACCAATGGTCGTCATTTTAGTAAATTAACATATTAACTGGAACATCATACATATTAATAATGTTATATTAAAATTAAAAACGATTACACTTGTTACATTTGGCAGAAATGTCCCCAAATTCAATAATTAATAAATGTATTTATTTTAATTTCAAATAACATAATATAATTGCTACATTTATTAATTGTTTCATGTATGGTAGTCCATTATGGTGTGCCTGTATTTATAAAAATTAAATACATTTTTAAAAAAACTGTTGAAGGTGTTTCCCCGCAATGCAACTTCAACCAGTTTTTTTAAGTTTAATTTTCTTTTTATAAATAAAATGGACATTTTCAAATTATATAGATAACTGATAGCCTAGTGGATGACTAATTATTCATGGGTAAAAATAAATAAATTTAGCAATTATAATACGTGTTTTAACCATAAATATACTGTTGGGAAATCCATTTGGATCGGGATTAAACTCACATCTATGCTTAGGAGATTAAATTACTTTTAATTTAATATAAATCGATGCCATGTTTGTGGGTAAACAAATAAATTTAGCGACTATGACATGGGCGTGAACCAAAAATGTACTTTTATGCGTGGTGGTAAATCCTTTTTTTGGTCTGGCATAACATTACATAGGCCTATTACATGTTGGCCTACTTTAATTTTTATTAAAAAAACTATTTGATGCCAATTCTTTTTTACATCTGGTATAAATTAATTTATGATTCAATGATGATTTTTCCTCGTTTTTTACTTATTAAATACGAGATCACGAATAAAACGTAGGACATTTCCCCTTCATTTTTAATAAATACCGACATGTCATCAGTGTGCTTTTTATTTAAATAATTGAATGCAAACAATAACAAGCTTGTATCAAAATAATCCAGAGAAGCTAATAATTTAACTTAAGGATGAGCCAAAAGCAAGCCCACTGCTTTAGTCACTGGCACATTTTTGCTCCAAATACTTATTATAATTGCTCAATTTATTTTTTACCAAAGTAGAATTTCATCGTCCACTAGGGTTTCAGCTGTGGTTTATAATTTTAAAATGCTCCGTTTATTTATAACAAAAAAAAATGAACAAATTTGAAAAAATCTAACGAAACAAAACGAAGGAGATTGCCATGCAGGGAAGCCCCGTTTCAGGGGGTCGCGTAACGTTTTTTTTAATTTAATTTTTTTTTTGTATAAATAAACGGGGCATTTTGAAATTACAAACCAAAGTTTAAACCTTAGTGGACGAAAAATTCTACATTGGTAAAAATAAACAGCAATTACAATAATTTTTTGAAGCAAATACTGTGTTACTAATATTTCAGCATATTGGGCATAGTGTTTGGTATTAATCAATATACATGTAGTCTATATTATGAAAATATCAAGCAATCAGGCCAATAATACAAAAGTGGCTTAACTATTTTTAAAAAAAATATTAATTAGTTTCAGGCATTTCGAAAATATCCAAAGAATTCCGATTCGAAATTGCACAATATACATACTGTGTTATTGATCAAGTAAAAGTACCAATTCCTCACCCTAGAATGTGACTACCTCAGGGTCCACTTTCTCTACTTCACGCCACGGTTTAACGCCAAAAAAATACGTGTAAATAATTATTACTAAAGTAAAATGAATAATTTATTTACCTGTTGCTGAAATAATCGACCAACGCATTATTCCCACACTCCGCTTTCGAACGCACTAAAAAAAATGGAATTCGCCGACTGCGCATGCGCACAAGGATGACAAGAGTACCGAGCAAACTTGAGGAATTCACCCAATAACCTAGGGAAGCTTCGTTTTGCCATGGTCGCAATTTGCAGGCCTTACCAGCTGATCACACTGTCGGTATTCTCAGCCTTATTGGGAATTACAATCGAAGCCAACTTGATCGCGTCGGCCATCTTGAAGCTCCCCCTGAATTATTTTAAAGCATTATTCTAATGGAATTACCAAATTATTTTAATTATCCCACCTATAATTTACCCCCAAAAATAGCATTCAAAGATTCTTTGAAGTATGCTTTAATAAGGCCAGCAAGACCCGAGTGACAATTTCATGAAAAAAAATGATTACTTTTAAGCCTAAATTTATTTTTACTGATTTCAAAATGTTTCATTTATTTATTTTATAAAAAAAAAATAAACAAATTTCACATTAAAGAGAAATAAATTGAGCAATAATAACAAGTGTTTTGCTAGTGTCGTTTGATTTTGAAATTTTCCCTCTAGGGGTGTCCCAACTGCTTCCTCGATCACCACTCCCTCAATGAGTTGAGCTGAATAGAGCCTGTATTATGAACCTATGGCACTTACGACGTTTTGGTTTGGCACCCTCTTCGAATCTTGACAGTCTGGTGAGAAGAAGGATCATCCCCGACAGTCCATTAGTAAAAGTGAGTGCGGCTGATGGAGGAGAGTCTGGATTCTTGTGGAAAAATCAAAAAATCAAAATGTACGAAATGAAACATAATGTCTGACAATTTCAGTTGGCGATTAAAGCGTTTTGGTCATGCGAAGGCACGTCGGATTTTCAAGAGCTTCGTCTCGAAAGCATCCTTAAATTTTACAGAATATATTTCCAAAATTGCATTGAAGGGTCACCAACTTCACTTTTATAGGAGAAAATTTTGAAAAATTGGGTTTCAAATACGGGATTTTAACATGCAATTTAAGGGGGAAAAAATTCTGAGAAATTTCCCAATTAAAAGAAACACGTTGGCGAAAATTTGGAAAAATTGGGTTTTAAATACGGTATTTAAAACGTAATTTAATGCAAAAAAAATTCTGAGAAATTTCCCAATTACAATAACGTGTGACATCACACAATCAAAATTTTAATATATTTTTTCAAATTTTAATAATTTTTTAAAAAAATATTTGAATAGCAGTCGGGAATAAATTCCAGCAGAATCCCTGGACTGAAGACATTTAATCCCGTTGCAATTAATAGGTTTTAATTGCAACGTCTATGCATTAATAAACAGACTATTAAATAATTGCTATTTTAAAATTTATAGCAACCTATTATTTAATATAATGTTATTGATATCAACATTGGTTTCATTAATTTTAATAAGCTTTATAATGTATATTTAAAAGTATTTTAGTAGTTACAATTTTTGGGGGGGGAGTTGTAATCGAGGGGTTGTGACATCATTATGGGTGGGGTGTAGTAAAAATTGTGACAATTGTGACAAAGGGGTGGGGGGGGGTGTTTAAAAACATGCAAAAAGTGTGACATCATTTATGGACGGCGCCTAAATTAAACTTAAGTAGTCTCTTAGCTAACATCATACAGTGATAAAAACATGCAGGTGACCTGTTTAATTTTCCGAAAAAATTATGAAACTTCATTTGTTGTTTTATTCGTTTCATTTTAGTGATTTTTGTCCAGATTATTTCTATAGCTGCCTGATATGATTTAATTCATTTTGGGTTTCATGGACCATTGTAGTCTTCAAAAATATAATTTTCCATAGAGGAAACTTGAAGTACATATACACGTTGTAATAATTTATTCTGAATGTTCGATATGGCTAGCTTACCACAAATTATGCATCACAAATTAACTCATCGGTTAAAGAAATTCAAATGTTTTTCTTTTTGTAAATGTTCGATTTTTTAAATCACGTTCATATTTATTTTCAATGAAAAAGAAATGGATGGAACTCATGCACAGAGTTAACGAACTTTGTATATTAGTTGCAAAGTGAAGTTGTATTAGAAGGTGAGTTCTTTAAATAAAAAAGGATAAAAGGCAAGGATTCAACATGTCGAGAACTTCTCTTATGGACCATCCCTTTACGAACGTCGTTCTCTTCAAACATTCGACCACTTTACTTGATTGCTCCCAATTCGGGGAATAAATAATAGAATTACCATCTGTCAATCACTCATTTTGTCATAAGTGCCATGGACACGTTGGACAGCTGGGCTCGCTATTTCACGCTCATGCATACGACCTTTACCCTTTACGGGGGTTTGGGCATCGGTGAGCCAAGGGTTCAATTATGTAATGAATATCTAATGTATCGGTTTAGCAAAATTGATAAGGCTCGAACGAGCAAGCAGGATGAGAAAAAATTATTTTATTGTGTCAAACAGTGATTAAATTACGATTAATATGCATCCTTGGATTCGGTTTTTACCGAATCCGTCCATCCCGAAAATGCTCGCCATGCTGCCTCCACTAATTCCATTAAGTTTTACATAAGGGGGGGTTATGGAAAGTGGAGCTAGCGCGATGAAGCGGAAGTGAGCCAGCGCCATTGTTGAGTGTCAAATCGCACTTCCATCCTGCTTAATATTTTACGCTGCCGCCGTGCAGTTGGATGGAAACATCGTTTTCAGTTTGGCCTTGTTTGGGACGAATCTGCATGCGTTATTACATCATGAGTAGGCGACACTGACAGGTCAGAAATTACACCGTCTCGGCGAAATGGAAATTTTACTTATTCAGCATGTCATTTTGATTCGATCCTGTTCCCATTTGTAGCGTACCATTTTAAGGGATTTCATATGGTGAAACTGAGAGATGAATTTGGTAACGGGCAATCCAGAAGTAATTGTAAACAACTAGATGTTTCAATAGTTTCTCAAACGTCATTGCTGGCATCATCATCATAAAGGCTGAATGGGACTCAATGTGCACTCTCTCTATGTAGTACGTGGTGGTATTTCCACAAAATGGTAGTTTTGCTACTGTATGATAATAGGGTACCACATCAATTATCTAGTTTAGTGCAATTAGAAATCAATATTTATTTTAAACTTTGCATATATTCCAAATATGATACATACTGTGCATTATGTATGCAGAATATTTGCCAAACACTTCATGAATTCAGAAAACATTTTTCTTATATACAACATGGAAATGTAATACATGTTTCGAACTGTGTGTTATGCTTAAGCGAGCTTGCATACAAAATGTATACCTCAATAGACTGAATGTTGTACTTAATTATTTACAAGACATCAACTTAAACGCATTAATAATATCTTATAGATAATGCTAGACTACTTCAGAATGTTTTAAAAAATAATTACCTGTAATATAAAAAAATTGGCGATGATTTTAAAGTTTGACCTTCTCAAATTTGCGAAGTACATTTTATTTATGGATGATAAAATTGAAAACACTTTAAACCGAAACTATATATGGACTTGTATAATTCAAACATTTTCCGATTACTATTCATGCAAATTGTAATAAGGCAAAATGAGGTAAAAATAACTACTGTTATTTGCGTACTTCAAATTTATAATCTTTAAGTTACCTAAAGAAATTAGATCACGAAATGTATTGAGGCAATTAACTTCGTAAAATACTTATTTGATACTGTATAGTTCATAAAATACCGAGTTATATTGGCTAAAAAATCAATTTGTCGCTTATTATATCATTAAAAATTTAGTACGTCACATCTAATAACACATTTCATTTACAACAAATTAACGTTTTCCTGTTAGGTACACATGTATTCTAATTTTTTAATTCTCTATAATTATGTGGGCAGTACTTGTCAGTGGTTACAAACAAAAACGGGTAATGTAATTACAGTCAGTTTTTAAGGGAGTGTAATGATCTTTAATTTTACTGTATGGATAATTTAAGAGTCCACCATTAAATCATCAGAATTTAATTGTTATTCAGTTGCCATATGCACGAACGATAGTGAGAAAAGTTAAAAGCACTATTAAATATTTTATTATACACAGCTTTGCGTTTGTGTTTGTGCTTGCAGTAAGTCTGACATTTACGTTCGTTTACGTTTTTTGGAATATTTTGTTTGCTTGATATATAAATGCTTGAAACCCTTAGATTACAAAAGCAGCATGTAATTAACATGTATGAATAAGATAGTAATTACTGTGAATAGCCTGGGTTACACAAGTTCTCCTATTGCCTATTTTGAGATTTTTATCGTTTAACTAAAATAAAATCGAATAAACAAATTGAAGAAATATACTTAAAAATTATATAAGCTGTGTGATCAAAAAAAATTTCGCATGCAAATCCAGTACCATTTTTCTTAGCTTCATTATGTCATCTTTACATACATGGCTGTGTAGAGACGTCCAAAATCTTCCAAATCAAGCTTTGTTTTTGTGTCTTTAAGTTATTTTAGTAATGTTCTCCTTATTTTTATAGAGTGGATTGCAGTTGCGTTGTCCTGATAAAATGGCATTCAATGTCTTGGATACAATAAATGGTGCTTCGGATCTTGAATTGAACTTTTTACTAACGACAAATGAAAACCATCGCATTTGAATAAGTCAAATTAACGTACAGTAATGAACCATCCAGTGCGTCGAGGCAAGAATAAATCGACACTTCAAGATGTTTTGATGATTGTGGAAAGTCAACAATGAAATTACCGTATCTTAAGGTAGGCTGCTTAACCGGAATTTTTAATGTAATAGTCGAAAATAGATTTCTTTCATGGGTTTCTGCCATGTATTGCAGTGCTGGCGAACTTGAGTGACACTTAATCCTTACTTAATTCAAGTCAGAAAATAACCTTCGAGTTGTCGCATGTAATTAGGCCTTCACCTGAATTTATCCACACTGTCAATGTTTCGGATTTGGGTATACAGAAAATCATAAAGCGTAGGTTTAAACTTTTACGTTCCTTAAAAAAAATATTGCATAACGTAATCACATGGCTCCAACTATTGGTATAAAGTTAAACTCCACAAATTTTCAAAACCCAGTGACGGTAATGTTTCACAGATTCCATAACAAAGAAATCTAGCAGAACTTTTATTTTAACATATATATCCATAGCATTCGACGTGAATGCGTTTCTAAAGAAGAATGCTAATTTCTGTTTGCTTATCTTCTGCCAATGGAATCCATGTCTCCCTCAAGGACAGCTTAATTGAAAACGAGCCCATTGTCTGCTATTGCCATCAGTAGCATCCATTTTGGCGCTGCGATTATAAGTTTTAACGAGGCGTTAAGTCGTCCTGTTGGTGTAAGGTGAGCGCTGTAATCTGCTCATTGGATATGCCGCAAGGACTTTGGCTTGACCCCTTGACCCCCTACATCCAATCTCCGGAAGCCTCGATAAGGAAGGGCTGCAGCGCCGACCGGAAGCCGGCGTTTCGGTTCTTAAACCCTCCGGCCAAGGATGCGCCGGAGTCGAGCCGAGTGGATTTCCGAATTTCCGTCGTGAACGCTTTCTTTCAACCTTAAATATGGATTTTTGGCCCATTCATTCAATTTGGACCTAAACTAGCGCAGCGACAGTTTGATCTGATAATTCTTACACGCATTCCAGATTAAGCTTATTGTCTGGAGGCAGGGTGCTGAGGACCAAAAGGGGCAGCAATATGTAACAATATGGGATGAGAAACAAACTTCGTTTTAGGTGCGATTTCTTCCTGTTTCAGTTTGTTGCAAATATTTCCTCTAGATGAGGAATATGTAGGGGTAGGAGTCAGTTTTTGGCGTGAATTGAAATTACACGTAATTGTAAACATCAAGAGAATGGTATGCGATTTTCTGAAGTTATTTTTCTAATGGTTTTTATTTCTAAATAGTAGTTTATGTATAACCAAGGAATATAACATAGTACCTGCTGATATGACTTTTACGCAAAACATCTTCCTGTATGGATGGAACCGTGGTGTAAAAAGCAAATATGGGCCATAAATGGACATGAATTAGATCCGAAATAGACCACAAAAAATATCTATTTGGCCATTATATGACCATATTTAACTTTTCCACCTGGATAAAGTTCAAATTATGTGATTTTAAAATATTAGTACTTTTAAGTACTGTTAAAACTTCTAAATACATGTACTACAAATGGACTTGAATAATGTGTGAATATTCACCGAAGAACGACAGCGAAGGGGGGCGAAAAAAAGTGTTTTTGGAATATTTGTCGATTTTCCATATTGACAATGTACCTTGTAAATTTACCTCATATATTTAATTCAAGCTTACATGCGCTATGCAGCACTACAAACTGGAGAAATATTGATGATTTTTAGGCAAACTATCCCATGGTTAAAACCAATAGTTTTTTTTGCAATGCTCGCTCTCCATTTCC
>JAQIXS010005905.1:0-11665 GCA_034700785.1 Rossiulus vilnensis
AAGCAATTTTCCCCATTAAAATTAATTGAAATGCCATTAATTCGTTCCAGCCCCCAAACTGCACCCCAGTTGTTATTGCTAATTCAATAGACGACATCTTCTTTTGAGCACTGACCTTTCCACTCACTTTCTTTGGACCCATGGTTATAAAAAGAATTGTGATAAAAGTATGTAAATGCACAAGAAGCTCATAACCCTAGGACAACTGATCAAAGATGCTTGGACAGCGAGGTAAACCAGCACACTGGGGAGATGCGTGGGATAATGCGAGACGCACGAGGCACAGTAAACTGGTGGGTCGTGTGCAGCCGGCCGTTCCTCGTATTTCAAAGCAAAACTTGGCTCGCATCTCAAATATCTCTTATGTTAGGACACTCGTATCTCGAGGTACCACTGTACAATTATTTCAACTCCAGAAAAAAACAATACTTGACCAGTAGGTCTATATTATGCATGGAATTATTTCAAACTTTTTTCTTATTTAGCAAGGCACGGAACCGGTGATTGCTGTGTGTGATGAGATCCAAGCCTAAACGGAAAACATCAAAAAGAATAAGTAGCAAATCACAACTGGCGAAGTCGTCTTCAGTGAACATAGGCGGCGATCCATCAAATTCATCCAATTTGAATCGTCCAAATGAAAAATTGCTTTCCAGTCGTCGACATTCCAGAAATGTGCACTGTCCAGCTAATTCAGGACAACCCAAAACGCCAACTCAAAACCCAATCCAATTTAAATCATACACAGATGATTCAACAAGCAAGACTCGCTCACTGCGCAAGAGGCAGCACATGGACCAACAAATTGGGTTTTCTGAAATACTAGCAAAATCGCCACGAAAAGCAAACATGCCCAGGAAAAAACTTGAATCGTATGAAGCCGATTCGCCTACATCCTTCAGAACACAATCCTTAGCAACAGGTGACTGCAAGTCAAAACAATCCTCGGTCGCCAAAGATCCTGAAAACCTCTGCGAATTTGAAGCTGAAACAAATACCCATTTGAACAGCTGCTTGAAATCTGAAATGGCTCCAGAAGAGTCACAGAAACATGAAAGCATCCTTCACTCTGACAGTGAAATATCTCCTAAAACGCCAGAGTCGCCCTTTCGACCACAATGCATTAACGGTAGATATGAAAATCCAAAAGAATGGTTCCATGGGACCAGTGCAGGCACATGGCGTTGGTTTACCTGGCGGGATTTACTCCGTTGGACATTGTTTGGAACGAACAACAGTGCTGTACCATCAGTTAAAAAGGTCAGCTCATTATAAAATGTTTCTCCAAAATTTTGCCAAAAAAATCTTATTTCGATTTTATATAGGATCTGGATGATATGCTTCCTGTCTTGCCACTGGAGGAGGCAAAAATTAGCACTCCATCAAATGAAGGAATCATGATAACATGGTTGGGTCACTCATCACTGATTGTGCAATTTGACAAATTAACCATTTTAACCGGTAACGTTTCTTGGACAGGCAACCGATTCTGACGTAGATTATATATCAACAGTATATATGTTTCTTAAAAGATCCTGTATTCAGCGACCATGCAGGGATCATGAGATACCTAGGTGTGAAACGGATCCGAAAAATTCCAGAAAACATCGAGAAGCTAAGAAAAGTTGATGCAGTTGTAATAAGTCACAACCACTATGACCACTTGGACAGATGCACGGTGGAGTTTCTGAACACACAGTAAGACTGAAGAAACACTTCATATGAATCAGTTTGTTTGCTACTAATGACGTTCATTCTTTGTATCACTAGACGTGGGGACTTTAAATTCTACAACAGTGAGCGATTGTTGGACCAATTTTAACGTTTTGAGTTCACAGTTGAAAAAATGTGAGAGGATTGCATTTCTCTCCCCCTGTGATGAACTATTTAATTATTGTTATATAAACAAATGAGAGACTATAATTATTTTCTACAGAATGTGTTTCCTAACAAACAAGATAACAGTAGCATTGGAATGATCATTTGGATTATTTCACATCAAAATATTTTTACCTGCAACCCCTATATCGTCGGATTCAAACAAGTGCATCCAGAGCTTTAACCAATCAGAAATATTTAGCTTATAGATTATGCCTTCCAGCATAAAGTCGCACCTCATTGGCGCCAATGCCCATCGACGGAAAATGAGTCAAGGGACAGGAAAGATTATTGCACAAGAGGCTCCTTTCTATTGGTCCATTTGAATTCCCAGTATACTTTTGAGTTAATACGACAATAGTCCATTACTGTCAATAAGGGCCGGTTGCCTAACAAAAGCAAAATCCAAGGTAAACCTCTAGTTAACCAAGGAAAAGCATTGCACCACAGCAGGTTAACCTTAACATAGCTAATAGTCAGAGTTAACCTAAAGTTTCCAATAGAATGAACTTGTCCCAGAATTCCTAGCTGCAACAGGCTATCTCCATGTACTCCATGTTGTTTAAAAAATCCCTATAGTAAAATGGTGCAAGCTAATCAGGTTATCTAACCATTCATTTAATCTACAATGGTGCAACCGGCCCTAAACCAATAAATTAGACGTTGGAATTGTCTTCTAAGGATAGACCTATGCTAACAGTAATTTAATTTGGCAATGATGGAGGTAATCATTAAAATACAGTGGTTACTACTGAACACCCCCTACCACAGGACATTTCCTTGCTGATAGCAGGATAGGGAGTTGAAATAAATTGTCTGAAAAGGACAACCCCTCTGCTCTCTCCATCCCATCACAGGTAACACAAATTATACTAATGATTAGCTAACTTATTTGGTAAAAATGATTAAAACTTCCCTTAACACTTACCATCACATGTGCACAACTCAATCCTGAACAATGTCACATTTCTACCCTAGTAGTAGGCCAACATGTAATATGACGTCTATGAGGTGATTTGGGGACGTTGTTTAAACAAGCAATCAAGTAGGGGAAAATATCGATTAATTACGTAATTATGGGACTTAATGAAATGATGTACCATATTGGTCAGTGTCAGTTTGCAAAACATTTTCAAAGATCAATATGGATTCTAATGATTGTGTATTGGTATGCTTCAGGCATGATGGTATTTATTGGTTTGTTCCCCTTGGACTGAAGGAATGGATGAGGAGCGTGGGTTGTAGAAACGTCACAGAACTCGATTGGTGGGAAGAAGGTTGGCTAAAGGAAGGCCACCCAACCAAGTTTGTGTTTACACCTGCCCAGCATTGGTCGCGACGTGGGTTATTTGATACAAACAAAGTATAACTTGCTTACCTCTTGCTATACTTGTCACGAAGCAGACAAAAATAATTAATCTGGAATCCACTATTTTAGAGTCTCTGGGGCAGTTGGTCCATCATTGGCCCAAATCATAATTTCTTCTTTGCTGGAGACACTGGCTACTGTAGTGGGTTTAAGCAGATAGGCAAGAAGTTTGGTCCATTTGATCTGGCGGCCATTCCAATTGGAGCATATGAACCACGGTAAAAGTTGGATTAAATACTATTATATTTGTTATAATGGTATTGAATGTTCAAATAGTATTAATTTCATATTTACGTTAAATGCAGATGGTTCCTTGCACCACAGCACGTAGATCCAAAGGATGCTGTTAAAATCCACAAGGATGTGCAAGCTAATTGTTCCATTGGAATCCATTGGGGGACTTTTATATTGAGTGATGAGGTTCATATTTTTATGAAACTTAAAACTAGACAAAGTAAAGCATTTTCCTGGGGCAACTATCCCAGCACTTCAAAATGAGAAATAAAAATTTGCATTAACATTTTCATTGCAGCCCTACTTGGAACCCCCTGAGAAATTTGCAGAAGCTGCTAAAGATGAAGGACTGCAAGATCAGTGTATTTGTTTACGCCATGGTGAAAGCAGATTTTTCAAAAAACATCATAGATTGGCTTCAAATCACAGTTTTTCAAGGACAAATACTTGATTTGCTTGCAGATAGTGCTACTTATTGTTAGTAATTAAGGAATAGAACGGAATTAAATGTGACACAATAATGATAATAATAATAATAGTCCAAAAGTACTCGATATTGATCTCTGTATATAGCACTTAAATGACGGAATCAAACCTTTAAATTATTTAGGTCATGTGGGATTACTGTGCTCCTCAGTTTCACTGACAATTTTAATTTTTCATGCACCATCACCTTATTGACTCGTTGGTATATCTGAACTACAATTACATCAGTACATAATGACATTAACAACACCTGAGGTTAGCATTGGGCATGCCGAGGTCAATGTATCAATGCTTCAATTTTCCTTATTTTTTTATTTTTTTTTGGTAGTCTACTAGGGTCAATATAATTTGAAAATGGCACGTTAAGTTATAAAAGAAATTAAACTTGAGAAAATCCGTTGTGAAACCTCAGTTGGAGTGTTCCATGTTTATTTAAATTTTGTTTGAAATAAACGGGACTTCTTCAAATTCTATGAAGTATGATTGACCTTAGCCTAGTGGATGAATGGTTAAAGATGGAGGCAAACAAAATTCAGCATTCCTCAGCCTTAACAATGGAGAGAGTGGTGCATTTATCTAAGAATATGATGAGTTTAACTCGTCAAGGATATAGCGAGTAAGTAACTGTAATTACCAGCAAATTATGCCTGTCTGCTAACGTTAGTTATGACCGACTAAATTGGGCTATTTTGTTGCATGCCTATAGAAGTAAATTTTTATTCTAAATCGCAATTCCGTGGGGACAGCACTGAATTAAAACCAAACCAAAATTAAGTAAAAATGAAGTTGTCATATAATTATCTTAAGCCATTACAGAAGTGAAAAGTCTAAGACCAATTCAACAATTTCTATTTTTCATCATTTATTAGTGACGACATTCTGACTTTCTGGTATATCCAAAAAATACTAAGCAGAAATGCCAATGGGAGAACTTCGAAAGTAAAATAAAAACGCAGTTAAAATACGAAAAGAAAAAAGAGAGAAATGACAGCTTTATGTATAATGTATATATAGATATATATATGTTATGTACAATTCGGTGAAATACTGACAATTTGTTTCAAGATGAGTAAGAGATGGAGATGACCAATGGCACGAAGAAAAAGTAGAACGTGAAAGATTTTTCAAGGTACCGGGTTATTTTGATAGAGAAGGAAAGGATTCAGGGATTATTTTCAAGCAACATATAATATGCCAGAATGATTTTTGCAGGCTCATCTACTCCAGGTAAAGTTAGGTGCTTTGCACCAATTTAAGAAGGAAACAAAATATGACAGTTGTCATCATCAACGAGGAGCCTAGAAGAATTACTAAATATTCCACTCCAGTTCCAACATTTATCAGGGTTTATCTATAAGGTGTTGGAAGAGAGAATGCATGTGGCATTTGTTTCCCATCGATGAGCACGAACACTGCTTGTATTACAAGGCAGAAATGAGTGAGTTCAGAAATAGAAACAATTATATGTGAAAAAAATCAAAAAGAGCAGCCACTTTGAAGGTGATTTTAAAAATGTTTTATATTTATATAGCTAAAAATTAAAACCGGCAAAATAACAGGTATGCAGGCACGGGGAAATTGAAACAAATATTCTCTTTACAACTGAAGGGTTCCATAATTCGCTTTTCAGCATACATTTACATGCATGCTGAAAAGCAAAATGAGCCCGTCTCAATCTTGTAGTGCTTGCTTTCCATTTATTAAGAATAAATGAAAAATAAAATAGTAAATGAACCTGGAGAAAAAGGAGAGGGACCGAAATCCATTTCTGCCAATTGGACATTAAGCAACAAGTGGCTCAAAACTGCCACTGATGCGAAAGCCCCGATAAATAGGTTTTTGCTAAGTTAGATAACGATCTACGATCATATCTTTGCTCACGAAAAGACCAATTGTGTGATTCGTTAGCGAATGGAAATGGTTAAAGTTGTTCTCAAGAAAAGGCAATGATGTTCGGAACATGACTCTTGAAATCCAGGAAGTCAATGCCATGATTTTCAATTATCACATCCAAATTCCACGACAACAAGCAAACCAATTTTTACAGTTTTATGACTAGGTCTGCACTTCGATACAAATGAAATTTCCAAGCACATTCTTATGGATAACCAATAAAGAAAGGCAATATTATCATACTACAATATTAGAAGTGTTATTAGATCAGCTAATTATCGAACTAAGTATGGTTTAAGAATACATTTATTGTACGGCAAACAATATGTTAACTTTTGATGCTCTGTTTGCAAGCACATACCGGGTCCTTCACACTCTTTTCGAATTATATAAATTATTTATATTTTCCAATACTGTTAATTGTTGTATTTGGAAAAACCATCTTCAATTTTTAAATTATTGAAATGTTTAAAGCTGTCACGTATATCCCTGGATAAATTAAGCATACATTAACCAATTAACCATGGCACTCAGGCCCGTGCACAAAATTTGAAAATGTGTGTTTGAGGGGCAGGGAGGGGGGAAGGTGTTGATCTATTTTCCAACGATTTTTGGCATATTCTCTGGTAATTATTGTATTTTTCATTAATGAGGAGGGGGTAATCATCTCAATATATGCACGGGCCTGTTGACATTGTCCTTTTTTTCAGAACAAATTAACCGTGAAGAGCAAGAGGCGATTCGCAGGCACCTTAGTTTAAAATAAGTCACCGGGATCAATACAAACGTCCTAAATAATAAGAAATGCAGATAGGAGCGAGCATACCGATTTAAATAAAATTATTGGTGAGAACAATTAAAAAAATATAAATTTAAAATTCTCAACAAATATATACATTAGCGCCCAGAAAACACTCACTGAGAGACGAAACCCACAAAGTGTAGCGACTCAAATGTGAGGCAGGAATGGACGTCGGTCAATTTCAAAAAGAAAGCAAGAGGACAGTGGGTGGCAAAGACTTTAAATATTAACGAAAATAGTTTGGAGTGTGAAATAAGCATTTTTTAAACCTATACTTACAAAAATCGAATGTCATATTTACAAGAAAGAAATGACCGAGACAGATGAGGGCGAAGCCACGCAAACAGGACACACACGTGACGCCACGAGAATACATTCTGATGAAACACCACAAAGATACTCTAAGTTGAAACGATCACATCACTTCGGGGAGAGGGGAATGAGAACTAAGAATTGCAGTTTCACTGCCTTGAAATATTTACAAAATGTACATCATAATTTGGAGATTTGTTGGCTTGGCCTGGGTAAAGAGGATAGAGGAGACAATTTTAAAGGTTTTCCATATTCACAGCAGAGGGAATCATTTTTGACCCTTGGATCCACACAAGGGCGAAGGAGAAGTCACAGGACTGACAGATTTGGGAGGAGTTTGTGGGAGAGGAGGGGGAGGCGGTTGAGGATGATGGTGATGGTTCGAAGTGGAAAGGCTTAAGGTGGAAGGTGGAGGAGGAGGAGGTGGAGGTGGTGGCGGCGGGGGTGGAAGTTGAAGAGGTAACTGAGGGTAATGAAGATTGTACGGGTGAGAAGGCTGCAGCCCAGATTGGACGTCGCAGAATTTCTGCATTTAATAAAAATAATCAAATAATCAATACCGACAGTTTGTTAAAAACACATTTTAGCATAAGTTAACTCACCGGAATGAGTGTCTGTCTCAACACCGGTTGTTGGTTGGGCAATGGAGGAGGGGGTGGTGGTGCCAAAAGCGTTGAAGCAGCTGTGCTTGCAGACCGTGGCAAGGGTGACGCACCCTGTATCATAATTAAAAATAAATTAGACAATGAGTAAATCAGGAAGAAATTTACAAGGAATTACATGAAAACTGATCCTAGCATTTTTTTCTTGTATCAGAGACTAGTTTCTAAACTGATATAACGTGGATCACGCTTTCAAATGAAACATAATTTAGGTTTACACCCAAAAACAGAATAAATGACGGAACAATCATTTAAATTATCAAAAATTAAAATTAAATCCACCGGCAAATCGTGCAAGAGCGAACAAAAATAAACTTATTGTTATACAAGACGTAAACGGACAACGAATCGCAATGGAGTGGTTCTTACCATTGAGCCAAGGGGGAAACCACCATAAAGTTGGGGAGGAGGGTACCGTGCCTGCTGCGCAACCGCACTATTTGGCCGCATCAAATTGTAGTTTTGCATCCTAATAGAAAGCGTTCGGGGAACAAACGACGGACTCGGACCTGCAAGTGGTAGAAAATCCATATAGTTCACGTTGATTGGCAATTATGTCAACGAAAACTAGTGACAACGGATGTCAACACACCTGGTACTCCCAAAGGTCTGCACGGAGTCGTCGGTACGACGGTGCCCTTGGATTGATTCTTCAAAAACTGCCCAATTCCTTCAGTTGCTTCTATTCGATTAAAAAGGAAAGGCTCCACTTCAAACTTTATAGTTTTAATTAATACTCAATTCTCAGTTCTTAGTTGGGAATAAGCCCAACTATACTAGTGTGATTACCAATTTACTGCTTAAATCAAATACTAGTGCACTTGTGTTATCCACTAAGTTGAAAATTGGGGTGGATTAATTTGAGTTGAACTGAAATTATTAACAACTTGCGATAGAATAATGTACAGGTTGAAGGACAAGATTAATGAGATTACAAATTGATGCAATAGCTGCGTTTAGCTGTCTGCGCAACATTATTTATAGTAAAAACAAAATACTTCAAATAAAAAACTCATCATCCTCTACTCACTCAATCCTTTGATGCATTGTTTAAAACGGACAAACATTAGAATGCCCCATTACTAATTAGTATAGTAACTCACAAAGTTATGACAAAATACTCATTTTAAGATTACCACAAAAAATCGCCTTATTTTACTAAAGGCTGAGCAAAAATATTTATTTGCACATTTTTGCTTCAATTGCATGTACTTATTACGAATGCTATATTTATTTTCCCAAGTGTAGAATTGCTCAAAGTCCACTACTCTGATATTCTGTATTCTTCATTGCAAGGTATTTTTTTAGTTTAAATAAGTTCCCTTAGAAAAGCATTTCTAACAGAGTAGGCATTGCGCCAATAACATCTAAGGAAGGTAGAAAGACAAAAGTACCAGTTGCAGGATTGGAGGTGCGAGAGGAGTCAGCACATTTGGGAACTGTTGTCTGCGGTGGCGGCGGTGGTGGTGGAGGCGGAGGCCCCCACTGTGGACACCAGGGCAAATCAGTGGGCAGCAGAGGAACTAACGGTGCGTGAAATTGGTGTCCGAACAAAGAGCACAGGAGGAGGACGACGAGCAAGAGGTGAAGAGAAAGAAATTGGAAAAGAGAAAGAAAAAACAAGGATGAGTGTCAACAAACCAAGAGATTTAAAATAGGCTGTACAAAGGATGGGGGAAGAAATCAGCCAAAAATCCCACTTGTTCCTCGTTCTGTACATTGTACGATCAAAGGACTACACCATAAAGAGATAAAGTAAATAAAAACAAAACAGCCACCAGAGAGAAACAGTGCAGTTGACTTCAACGAAGCAGACGTGTACTTCCATTAATGTCCTGGTAGGAGGAACCGCGTAGCATTGATCCTGAAAAATTATTTATAACACGAAGCTTGATCCCTGAAAACCTCATTTTCAAGGTGTATGTACCTTTGCAACAAGTGGACCTAGCTGCAAAATTTGACGAAAATGGACCGTCATATGTCAATGTCAAATGCTGGCACTCCACACATGTTTATTTCCTGTTTTTGTTTACCTCATATGTTTATCTAACATTAAAGCACATTGCCTGTTTTGTCCAACATGTTAACTGGTGCCTGCTTCCACTCTGTAGTTTTCTGACTAAAGGGCAACAAATATCAAGGCAGTTTTTCGTATTTAAATTTTGAAAATGAGCAATATTTTTGTCCGCTTGAGCATTTGTTCGCGATACCTTTCTCTTCCCTGAATAAAGAGACAACTTAGAAAACTCACCATTCTTAACTTTTGTAGTGGTGTCGATGGCCGCATTTGCACCCTCTTCATCGGTCAACAGGCCAAATTCTCTTTTCAGTCTTTGAGTCAGATTTTCCCACTGCCTCTCGACGGACGTCGGTGTCCCATCCCATTTCACGTCGCTCTTCAGCTGTCTTTCCTTGTCAGGATCAGGTGGCGAAGGCGTCGAGGCAACACTGCCTTCAGGGGAACTAGGATGCAGGAGGGAGCGGCGCACAAGGGTCACTGTCTGGCCACTACAAGAAGATGGCGAGTCCTGCGAGTTGCTCCCGCTTTTGTCTATCATAGCCGCAGTCGGGGAGAGCGATCCCCTCGTCGGGCTTCGGCCTGATCCACAGCTGGACGTCGAAGAATTCTGCCGCTTCCTCTTGCGATACTCGAGGAGAGAAACCTTGCGCTTCAACGGGGTTGTTGGAGCTGAAGACGATGACGCTGTCGGAGAGGGGCACGTTGTCACTACCTCATCAGCCTCAGACTGCACGACTGAGGAATACGAACTTGACTGCGAGTCTAAAGATGCTTGGTTCTTGGAGTACGCCATGTAACTACCATCCAACACATCGCTGGTTTTACCTTTGATAGCCTCTGCTATGTTCACGTGACAGTCGATTATTTCAGTACTAAACATTTTGAGGTCCATTTTTCTAAGGCTATCTTCTTGATGCTGGTGCACATCGAGAAGTAGCGCATTATCTTTCAGTGTCGCAGAATCTGGCGACACCACAACAGGGTCTACATCCAAAACTGCTTCCGCGCTTTCTGCACATAGGGAGGAAGGTGCCAATGGTTCTTCTCTCACGCTGCAGATGCTCGGTTTTGGTGGCACATCTGGGTGCAGGGCTAGGCTGCTCCCAACGGTCAAATCAACCGCGGTTTCCTGCTCGTCGGAACATGGCGCCGCCTCCTCAACCACACACATGGAATGAGCAGGAAGGATGTCTACTTCGCTTCTGTTGTTACTAGAACTGACAGCAGCAGAGCTGCCAGAGTGGTAGTCCTCGATAGTTGAAGACGGGGATTCTGACACCCTTGGCGCCACATCTTCCAAGGAAGGAAAATGGCAGTCGTCCACACTTTCGCGCAGCCGACTAACTTCGGGCAATCGCAGATCTTCCGCCATGTCCACGTCCCTGTCTTCCACGCAATTGCTGCTGCTGACAGCAGAATCGCCACAAAGACTGGCGTTGGAGCTGACCGGTTGCTGAGACACCTCCTCTTTAGCAATCATAGCAATAGTGCCGAATTCCGTAGATGGTACTGGTCCTAAGGTCTGAACTGAGGGTGTGATTGGCTTGCACAACAGTGGAATGGCTTTGTCAGAGTCGCAACTAACGCCACTGCAATCCATTGTTGCATCGACACACGAATCACCAAGAGCTGGAGAGGGTGGGGTTGCAGCATCAGATTCTCTGGCCAACCGCCTCTTTTTCAACGGTGTTATCAAATCTTAAAAACAAAACATTTACCAGCATAATTTTAAAAACAAATGAGAGATTCTAAATTTTGAGAGAACCATAAGGGATGCGTGCGTATGTCTTCACTCATACTGGAAGTAATACAGTCGAACCTCGCTATAGTGAACCATCTGCGGACCCAACAATTAGTCCACTATAACAGATGGTTCACTATGGCCTTCCATGGATTTTGGTCAACATTTACGTACACTTTGTTTCACAGAACTATTGTTAAGTAATGAAAATGTTCCAAAGACTACATGCAAATCACGTATTTTGGCCTAACTCAGGTTTCCCAGGTTT
>JAQIXS010005906.1:0-11664 GCA_034700785.1 Rossiulus vilnensis
GTTTCATTATTGTTGGCCGTATAATGAAACCTTACAGGCTGGAAAATTAAGGAAACTGACATAACAAGCCGATATAGGAAGGCATGAGTATATTATACAGGGGTGTATCATTCCATGGGGCAGAAACGAAAGCCGACGAGGAGGTGGGAAGGGGTCTTGAGAGCCCGGGGTGGCGAGCCGCAGGGGGTTGGGGTCCCAAGACCAGCCGGGAAAAAAAGGGAGTCAGTTTTTAACTGACGTAAATGGAGACGGTCCAGGCTCGAAATGGGGAGTCCTGGGTTCGCGCCTCGCATTGGGGGTAACTCTGGGAAAATATGGGGGCGCCACATGTGGTCGCCTCCCACCCCAAATATTCACAGGATGAGTTAAGTGTGGCCGAGTGAAGCATTGTGCTTAAACAATGTCCGCCCCCTTGATCCCATAATGGTGCTTTTAACGTTTGCAAAGGACTGCTGGACACCCTGTATTTTGTTCAGCTCGATAAGGGGCGTCTGAGGTGGGAGGGGGTTGGTGGTGTAGGAGTTAGGTTAGATTAGATTAGCAAAGTTTTTTCAACTGAATTTCGGTGGTGTAAATGTTGCTAAACTTTGTTTTGAATACACCACGTGAGTTTTTATTGCTTTGGGATTGAAGTTTTTCACCCCTAGATATGACGCCCCTGAGTCCAGTGAAACCTTGTTAGCATCAATGCCCTAAACTGGCTTCATTTTAATAAAAATATCATGTGTTGCTGATCAACTTTAAAATGTTCAATTCAATTCATTATAAGGTCTTAAAAGATGACCACCATGAACAAAAATTACTTCCTCATTTTCGCCTAAAATATTTATTATAATTGCTAAATTTCTTTTCCCTATTGTAGAATTGGTTGTCCACTAGGGTCTGACGTATTTGAAAACGCCCTCTTTATTTATTAAAAATTTAATTAGGTGTCTGAGAACTTTTATAGTTTGATTTTTTTAAATAAATAAACGGGACGTTTTGAAATTATAAAAAATATCATACCATAGTCGCAATTCCACACGGCGAAAAATAAATTTCGCTTTTAAAAAACGAATATTAGAAGCAAAAATGTGAGACTAATGTTGTTACATGTTGGGCATCTTTTTTTTTTGGGTAGGGCTTAAACATGGACATAATGTTAGTAGAATGTTTTCTTCATTTAATATGGATGTCATATGGGGATAACATTTTAGATGGGACTTTAAGGGGTCAAAAGAGTCGTCTTTTTCGTGGACATCTTTTGTGGACGACCCCTGGTAGCGCTTATTTCAGCACCATTAGAAACTAAGGATCAAGGCTGACGTAATCCATTTTTTTTTGCTCCCTTCCATCTCTAAACTTTTACGTATAAATCTTTCCTAATCATGCATGTTTAGCCATCCAGCCAAGCCACGATTTTTTGCTAGGAAATAAGCAAGGATTTTTAAGTGGAGAGAAACCTTGACCCTCACAAATACTATCGATGCTCTTATTGGCCTTGAACGCTCTATCGTACTTCATCACCATCACTCACAATTTCTGGCCGTTTTTTGTCCATTAAATGCCTACTATGCAGGGTGAAATGATGATGATGACGGTTTCAGGGAATTTAAAAAAACGAGAAAATGATAATAACAGAGATGCGATATGCAGGAGGGTGCATTACCAAGACCTGGCTTTAGAGCCCTAATTTGGCCATTTTTATTCGCTTCCTAGGAAATGTGCATGTTCTGGGTGTAAACTTATCCATTAAATTGCCGAAATACCGACATTCCTTCCACGTTGCACTAGGGAATTCTGGGAAAAAGTTGGTCAGCTCTCGATGGTCTGACCATGTGACGAAATAACCCAGGGCTTGATTTAAGCAGGCGGCAATTGGCTTTTGGCAAGTATTAAAAAAGTGGAATTACAGGAAGTCATTGCGGTCGTAATATCCCCTAATTATGACGAAACCGGTAGCGATACACTTTTGTGAAGTACTCGTGCAATAAATCGCAATATACCACCGTAATTCGCAGTATCATTCAGATGTCAAATGTGGAAAAAATGTCGGTTTGGTAAGTTCCCATTGCACAATTGGCTTTAGGGAAATGCATTGTTTATGTCCGAATATAAGTTTAGTATCTTTTCACTGTGCAAGTAAATGCATAATCTACCACACGATTATCAAAACGTTGGTCGAGATTAATGTCCCCCAGTGGTGTCCTTCTGAATGCCTGCAATCTTCGTCGACCATTGAACATGGTGAACATGGTAATACCGAAAAACGACTAATTAATCAGGTACATGTCTTCCCCTCCCCACTCTGTTGGGATCCTACTCAAGGCATATAGCACAAATGCAGATTTCTTTCTTTGTTCAAAAGATGTCAATTTCGAAGTGTGAAATTGCCAAAACGAATATTACAATAATAATAGTAATAATGATGTTAGCATGTGATTTTAAGTTGATAGAAAAATTGGCATTCAATTCTTTAAGAAAAGGATGTTAACTTGCCAAGAAAAAGGTCATTCAATATCGAAATGGATTCATTGCAATCCAACAATGAAATGACTGTATGTGAAGACAACGTTTGAAATAAGACATCTTTTGGTAGCGTCAAATAAGTGGTCCTTAACTTGGACTTCCTTTGAGATCTTAGGTCATTCTAAAAAATGACATCGTATGGCTGTTCTGTTGGTCGACGCTTTGTAACCAGGGGCGTGTGGGCTGCACTTTGGTTCTAAATTTTTTGTATAAATAAACGGGGCATCTTAAAATTATAAATTAAAGCTGAACCCCAAGTGGACGACCAACATGTACATTGGTACAAATAAATTGAGTAATTATAATAAGTACTTGAAGCAAAAAAATGTACCTGTATTATTCTTGCATGGTCGGTGGTATTTGGTAACTTGGCACAAGGCTTTTAAACTGAAAATTTGAAATTCGAGTAATTGACACTCGCGTGACGTCACTCGATGCCTTTAGAATTAGGGATGGCCTGGTGGCCGTTTAATGAAACGATTTTTGAACAGAGCAAACCGTATTGAATTCTGGTAGAAATCGATGCTGCTGTTAAGTGACTCAGTCCGATTTCCCCCATGGGCATGAGTGATGGGCAGCAGCGTCCCTACCTGCATGCTGGGCCCTAACCGTCTCCGCCCTTTTCCACGTTTTCCTCAACCCAAGTTCCCATCAATCGACGTAATAATTTTCCACAAACCGGAGAATCTACCCGTATGCTTGCCGACCCCCTTTCACACGGACGTTGGGACGTTGTGCTCGCCCTACTCAACGCCAGTTTCCCCAGCTCAAAAGGGCCTTTGTGCCACCAAATTGGCCGCATGAGGTCCTTTGTGCCAGGAGACAAAAAGGGATCCCACCTGGCTTTAAACGCAGCCCTGTGGAGGCACAAAACCCCGTAATTATCTTTGGGACTAATGCCAGGGAAGTCCACCGGTTCAAGAAGTAGGATGTTGCAGGCATATACACCTAGATTTATAGCGTGCTAAGGGCCCCTTAACCACCAACCGACGAGGAATTGCGATATAGAACTGTAGTGGGGAGAAAATCTTGGCGTCGGTAATGATACACCCAGGGATTCGTTCCATATTCGGGTGTGTCTTCAGTCTTGGTGGGGCTGGAGGTGGTTTTGACATTGTCCAAGATGCCATTCTGCTTCTGTCATTGAAATATCAACAGATAATGGGCGTTGGAGGATGAGGAAAGCTTCCTGTTTATATATCCCATTGTTAGGGTTAATGGTTGTGAAATTCCACGGTTAACTTAATCGACGATTGAGGCAAATTTCTAGGGGCCATCCACAAAGGACGTTCATCAAATTCGATAAAGCCAGACACAAAAGGTATAAAGGATGCCCACCATTCAAATAATTCAAATAATTTTTTTCCTAAAGATTGACTCAGACCCTAGTGGAAAAATAAATGTAACAATTACAATAACAACAATTACAATTCGTCAGTATGCAATTACTGTAAACGACGTATTTTTAGCATATTCGACTTTCGACCGTGTAATTAAAGAAATCATTAACACGTAGTTTTATTTTTTTTTTTAATTTGATGCGGTTTGATGACGTTGTTCATAGTCCTCTTTTGATATTTTAAAACAATTAAATTGTAGAAGAATGACCAGTGAATGCGTTCTCTTCCGTTTATTGAACAGGATGAAGTCCATTTCAAAAATATCCTAAAATTCCCTATGTGTGTATTATTTAGTACATTTAGAGGTCGTTAATTGGCAGCACTCAGGTTATCCTATCCCATGCACAAGACAAAAATCGGACGTCCGAATTTGAGAACCCCTACCCCCCACTCTCGTCCTTGATTGCTCGATTTGTGCAAACCCTCAACCAGGACCCAGGACATAGACATGCTATCCGGGTTTGGATACTCATCTGTTGTTCCCATTTGAGGGTTGTGCTCCCCCTTTGCAACCCTCACCAGTTTCCAACCACCCAGTGCTTATTATCGCTGGATTTCTTCAACTAACATGTGGAGTGCTTACCATGCCTCACGGAATCCACGTTTGATTCACAGATTCTCCTCAATCTATTTTTAGGGACCAGGAGGCGGCCGGTACCCTTAAAATTCATGGGAAGGTTTTGGGTCGATAATTTCAGCACTGTCTGAATGTATTGTGGCAACAGAACAGACAAAAAAAAATTTTATTAAGCTTGCATGTTGGAAACCTTTAATGTGATCTTATTGGGTCAATGATGGCCGAATGAGGAGGGGCAAGATCACAGCATCAGGATGACTCCAGATTTGGTTGACTTTTTATTAATGATCGAATGCCACGCACCTCATAATCATTGTTATTACTGTACGAAGAGTTTTTATAGAGCGTCAAATTAGAGAGGTGCTATTTTCGTCTGCGAAACCAGTTCTGGAAACTTTTCGCCTAAATTGCAATAATTTTACCGCCGGATTCCTCCAGGGCAATTATATGCAAAACGTGTCGGTTGAACCCGAAACTGCTGAGGGAAGTTAATAAGATGGACAAAAAAAAATGGAGGAAAAAAAAGAGCTTTTTTTGGGATTTCCTCCTGCTGGGCGCCATCTTGAATAAGCTGGTACCGAAATAGACTCTTTCGCAATGACCTGCTGGCTGGTAGTTGCGAAACAATGGCGAAAGGAGCCAGAGGAACGTTATCCTATTTCCTCTTCTAGAAAGTGAAATTAACAGCGAAAACAATGGCAATATTTCGCGATTGTTCTGTTTTCACTTTTCTTCCGTAAGTCATCGGTCCATGGAGAGGAACAAAAGTCAGGTTCAATTCTTCACTCTGGCCCATTGTGGTGGTGCTTGCTATTATTGCGTGGCACACCAACCTCGATTTTCCTCAAGATATTAAGTGCACGATGAGAAGATACATGTACATGAAGTAGTGCCAAATGAACACCAAATTTAGAACGACGTAGGGTGACACTTCAGTTTGGTTAATTAGATTATTAGAGAGCATTCATTCATGGATAACAACTACATGTATAGCCAGTTTTGGCAGGGGGCCATCCATTAATAACGTTGCAAAATGTATAGGATGTCTTGATCATCCACCTCGTTTGGATGGAATCCCAGTTGACCAATTGTGTTCAAGGCTGCCCTGGAGAAAAGAGCAGTATGCGATTCTCTGCTGATGTCATAATGAGTTTATACTGAAATCAATGTGATTCTATTGTGATTCCTTAGTGATATCAGTATTAAAGTGGTTATTTGGACTATTAATATCAATATGATTCTTTACAGATATCAGTATAGCCTTAGTGATATCAGTACTTAAGTGGTTTTTGGGACTATTAATATCAGTATGTTTAGTGATATCACTACATTTTTCACTATTATCAATATATTTTTACTGATCTTTCCACCAGGCTAAATAATTACACATTTTTGCTTCAAACACAGTGAAACCCGACTATTGTGACAACCCAAGGGACTGGACAAAATAGGTCACCTTAGTCAGGTGGCCAATGAATCAAAAATAAAAAAAAGTTAAATTATTATCACTTTCATTTAAAATTACATGAAGATGTTTTCATCAGGTTCCTTATTTGAGTTTTATTATGATTCTCGGACGTCCTTTATGGATGTCCCCTTAATGAACGAAATGGACAGACAAACGTTCTGTGACGCACAAAATTATAAGTACATAACATGTATGTTCACACAAGAGATCCTCACCCCATCAAAAACTGACGTCATTGACAGGATTTCGGGGCATCATGCAGGGTTCAGTAACTGATGGTTCTTCTGTCTCTTGTCAGATATCACATTCATTTCTGGTTTTGAACTCCTCTCTCTCTTTCTCAGGGTACTTCGGTTTCCCATCCCCATAAAAAAAGTGAAATCTTATTTTGATTATCGAATTAGCATTGCCATCAATGAAATTGGGACTTAAAATAGACACTGCCCATGGATCCCATTGAGTTTACACATCTGTTGGCAGCGTTTACAAAGCCCCTATTATTTTTTTGCGATGGAAATTCATTGACCCAATAAGCACGATAGTCGTGATGAGGCTTCTTCTTAATTACACAAATTTCAACGTTACAATAAATAATTGATTTAATGACCCGTTGATTGAAAGTGTAATTACACTTTTACGCTAACAAAGGCAGGGTGAGAGCACTGATTTTTTTTGTTTACCCCCCTGAAGTATTACTTCTACCTTTTTTTTATCCCCCTTAGGGTCTTAGGGTTGTTTTTGACTGTTTTAATGAATTTGTAAATGGGGCCCATTTAACGTGGTTTTCCGTTTTTGAATTTTTGCACGGTTTTTGAAAACACGGTCACTGCATTTTTTTTTCGTTCAGAACGAATTCTGATGAAAAGCTAATTACGTTTTTTTATTTACCGATGTTACTAGGACATGGAGAGAGAGAATCGATTTTTTTAAATTCCCCTGAAGTATCACAATTTTACATAAAAATATGCAAAAAAAACAACTTAAAAAAACAAGGGTGGGGTCCTTTTAATTTTTTTTTCAAATTTAATTGACTTTGCTAATTGAGCTTCGTTGATTAAGCTCAATTTTTTTGCATGTGCGACCGACCGTTAATGACCAGTAGACAGATATTTCACATGTAACAAGTTTAGACAATTTTAAAATTAGAAAAATCGGTAAGTTGGATTAAAAGCAATGCAATGATTTTTCTTAAGCAATGCCGATTTTTTCTGAGAATAAAAACGCACATGCTAGGTTATAATGTTTCAACAAAATTTCAATGAATTTTTCATCCTGTCAACGTATTTTTTTGCAAATTCCCAATTAAACGTCACTTAAACCACATTATTTTTAATGTTTATAAACACTATTTTGACTCTGTATAGCCCTTGAACATGTGTAGATTTTTCAAACATTTTTTGACCTAAACATTTTCTTGATTAATGACTAGGCAAAGAGCATTGTCATTTTCTAATTACTTGAAAATTACCTTTTAGAACCTTACTTTTGAACGTATTTGACAAATAACTTCATTGTTTCACCTTCATTATCTGGAATTACCGAAACGCACGTGTAAGTTGTGAATGATAAACCTTTTTTGCAAAAAAAAAACATTTTTAAAAACTATATGGGTTAACGGAGCTGTTCGAGACGGTTGGACAGCGATTATTATTGCTGATAAACGATATACCTTGCAATTGAGTTGTTAATTTGATTGCCATCTATCTGCGATTTTTTTTCTAATTTGTTTTTGTTGTTCGAGAGTTCAACTGGTTCAACTTTTTTTTGTTTAGTAATGCAACATAATGCCAATGCAGGATTTCAATCGTGCCTCGTCAATGATATTTCAGCTCGGTTTATGATACGCCAATAAAATTGATTGTCCAACCAAAAAAATATTTTACGACGAATTTAAATGCACCTTTAAATGCAATTATGGCTGCTAATAGGGGTTCTGTAATAATACATTTTGAAATTTATAGACTTGACATGTACCTTGCACGTTATAGCGTGTTCATAGACGGATTTAGTAAGTAGGCGTTTGACGAATCTTACCTTAATTCATTCACCTTCAGACAACCAATTTTTTTATTTACGATTTCGTGATTTAGTCTGTTGTTTATCGCTGGTTGCAGGTACTTGTGTATTTTTATGAAACATGTAGAAGCAGCGCAGCAAAAATCGCACTTATCACCCATGGCGGCCACTTTTAATATTTAGACATCAATAATTCATAGTAGGGACTGAGAGAGTGATGTTAATATTCCTCATGCAGCAGTGTTTATTTACGATGTTGTTTACATTACCGAGAAATGCCATAAAGGAACAAAACATTTACATGTCATGTACGAACCACAGTTGCATGGTATTCCTCTTGTGTTGAGTATGATGAAGCAGCCCAAACCTCTTATTGGTCGATTGCTTAACGGACAAAACTCACCTCCTGTCCGAAGACATGTGACATTTTTAAACCCAAAGACATTTATAAGACAGATACATTTTTGACATAAAATCGACTTTTTTTAAATAAAATAAATTTGGCTTAGAAGCTGCAATTTGTTTCAGAATTTCGCAAGCTTTCAAACTGAAGAACTGAAGACAAAATTCAGTAAAAAAAATAATGTTGATCTTGATAGGTCAGATTTCGGAAATTGAATTTTCAAGTTTGGAAAGCTGAAAATTTGAAGCGGACATTTTTTTTATGTACTACTAATGTATTTTGCCAGATATTTATGTTAATATAGGAACCAATATAACCGATTTTTAAAATGCTATTTGTAACCTCTTAAATGAAATTTTAAATATAATGTCGTACTAATAGCTGCGTTTCAAATGCATGAGCTGAAGATCTGCGCATTTATTGAAACGGCAATACTTTGCAATTACCTTAAATTTTAGTGAAAAACCTGAAATGTCTATTATTTATAACAAAGTTTTGAGATCGTTTCATTTAACCGCAACAATTTACCCTTGTAACTGCATTCAAAGAGTTAAAACTGCGTGTTTGAGTACTGTTTGTGCTAGTTCAACAGGAGTATTTAATCACATAGTTTTTCAGTAATGTCCACTTCGGTTTTACGACAAAATTCTCGTTGTATTAAGCGCTTCAATGCAAATGCAACTTGGTTTTATGTGCGCTACCTTAATTGCAAGGTTATAGGATTTGTCTACAAATGTTGAACGCGTCGCTTTTTTTCGAGACTTAAAATTAAAAATCCTTGCCAAGAAACCTTGAAAACACCCTTGTGGCATCCGTCATCGTCATGGACACTCCAAAAATGATAAAGTTCTGTTATGCGTCAGAAGGCTTTGTGAGGACGATGTAGACTTTGGGTCTGCATGCCATCAAGAGGTGAATTGTAACAGCTTATGTTTTGAGTGCAGTTTCTTGGATATGCCTTGTCAGGTTCTTCGTCAACATCAACTTTATTATGTATATAAAACATACACATTGAGTTATGAATCTTGAGCAGTCCTTGGCCTGATGTGAAATAAACGTCATCAAACTCTTTAAAAAAAAAAAACTAGCATGCATTATAGAAATAAAATCATTTAAAACTAATCTTACATATATAATTACTGTTCTTACTCCATCTGAAGTAACATTTATAATATCTATTTTTACTGTAATTCAGCCGTCTGAATTCACACAAATCATTTCTATTACAGCCCCTTGGAGAAAGGATCAGTATATGATTCTATACTGATATCACTATTTATACACTGGTTTTTGGGACTACTAATAGCAGCATGCCTAATGCTTAATTTTGGCACAATTACTGGTATAGATGTTGGGATATTTATCATACGCAGCTTCAGATCTAGACCTTAATTAACGTTTTCAGGTAATTTTCCCATGCAAGTAGTAGTCCTGGTAATTTCTAATTTACATTGATCTCATATTTGAACGAGTTGCATTACCCAAAGTACGAAAGAAATTGCAAGTTTCTAAGAAAATGTGTGAATTTTGTTTCTGAAATTTCAATAATGACATGACTTATCCTTATAAAACATTATATTTGAATATATAAAAAATTCTACCGAAAGCAGAACGTTAACCGACACTTTCAATATGTACTCCGTCAGTCGGCCTATCCCTGCAAAATGTCAAATTGGTTAGCTGCTTTGTTGAAGACGTTTAGGATAATGTCAGTGGTTATTTCCTGCACTGCAACCTCCTTTATTTCGTTAAATTAGGCTCCTTCGATGCGGGATGCTGCAACAAAAAACGCTTTCTTGTGCATTGATCATGAGTTACGGTCTAACGAGAAATTATTTAATAAAAACTTAACAATTATTTAAACTAATGCATCGCAAAAGTATGTTGTTGTATAAAAATAAACCAGTTAGGGGACCGCCCATCAAGAAGTCGACTTGTTGACCCCTGGCTTCCTCTGGTACATCTTTCTCCCATGTGGCACAAATAGTGTAGATGACATAACCAATTTTATCAGCACAAAAAACATGTCATTTGTAATAGACAACAGTTCAAAACGTAATTGTCATAATATCCTTAACATACTTCGACCTATTTCCATATTAAAAGACAACTTCAATCTAAAACAACTTCTCTTTTCCGTATATCAAGACATTAAAATAAATAACGTATTTTAAAATATTCGACTTTTGCCCTTATAATTAACAAATCTTTAGCGCACATCGTTTTTTTTTTGTTTAAAAAAAAAGCTGGCATCATTTGGGGACGTTGTTGTCTGCAGATCATTTTTTTGTGACTTTTTCAAACAGTTTTTTAAGCAAGCCATTAAATTGGAAAATATTCACCAATGAGTGACGTCGCTTTATGGAACAGTATGACCTCTTTTCTCAAAATAAACTGATAAGATGTCATATTTAACGTTCCATTTAGTGCATTGCAAGTTGTTTTGACGGCATTCACAAAAATAAAAAAATTGATTTCATTTATTTTCGACGCATGACAAGTACGTGGCAAGTAGAATGTTGCAAGTACCAAACGTCACTAACAGAACAATTTTTTAAAATCATGTTAGCCTTTACTTTATTTTAACTCTACTCCATTTTGCTTCCTATTTTGTCACTTCTATCCTACGAGAGCACAGGGAAAGTCATGATATTCAGTTTAAAGTCATGATTTTTTTTTCTCTCATTTCATTGATTCACTGTGCATTTTAGAGTCAAAATTAACATCAAAGGAATTTCTCTTTCTGATTTATAAATGTTTTTGTCATTTGCATTTGTCCCTTGCATAATTTGTCTGTAACTTTCTTGATAAAAGTTAAAAGTCATGATTAAAGCAATTACTAACTTTCTTTTAAATCTGTTTAAACACCGCCATATTGTAACTGGCATTAAAACGATTTTAGAAGTCATGGAATTTAGAGTACCAGAGATAGTGGGGCGCCATTTTGCTTTTCTGGCATTGCCCCTAAAGCAACCATCCAACCCAAATCTTCCAGGGTTTCAGCGTACATACAGGGTGACTCAAAAATAGCATCTCCCACTTAGCATGGTCATATTTAGGCGGTCTGAATTTTGGTGAACCACGTGTCCTCGCGAATTAAACAGGGTAACCCCTTAACCCTTCGTGTGGAGGAACAGCCGATCATGCCTATCCCCCTTTACGCCCCCGAGCAGAAACAATCTAACGTGATAAAAGTGGCTATTTGCTCTCGGAATATTATAAACCAATCGAGCTGAGCCCATTGTTTGCTCGCCTCGAATACCGCAACCACTTATCTGGCTATCTCGATGTG
>JAQIXS010005907.1:0-11662 GCA_034700785.1 Rossiulus vilnensis
TTCTATACACCGTGCTTAATATTTATATCGTTTGTTAACTGAAGGCATACCATTATCCACATAATTACATTTAAAATAGTTAAGAAAATATTTACAACTATGTTCTGATCGGTCTTGTAAATTTATGTTTACCGTGCTTGCTTTAATCATATCAAATGTCCACAATAGTTATTCATATTTTAACAATTCTTATTAATTCAATTTAATTACAGACATTTTATATGGTAATATGCAGTTAATATTTTATTAGCAAACCGTAGTAACATAGGTTTAAACAAAAATCTTAAGTTTGCATATTGTGTTTGATCAGTACGCAGAAAACTAACGCTAAATGAAATTAACTACCACTAAAATCTAGAAATTAATGCCTCCCAAATACACTAGCTTGCATGGCAATAGCGATGCCTGGTAAAATAGTTTCACATGCTTCATAATAAACTTAGGTAAGAAATCATAAATCCTATTAAATAAGAGTGACGAAATTAACAATTGCCCGCAGTCCACGTGTACGTTAAAGGCAGTTTCTTTGGATGGAAATTGAGATGCGTGTACATAGGCCTACAAAGCCTATCCATTTATTGGCATGGTCTTAAATATAAAACCGCATTATAAGACGAGCAAAGAAGCGTAAAAAGATCCGTTTTTCTCAGGCTAAGATATTAAGTCGCTGATCCGTGAAATGAAAAAGCAAGACTGCTCCTGGGTTATAATAGTTATATCTCGAACAATTATATATCACACAGAAGCCATGATCACACAATCACATCACGAAAAATAATAAAATAAGGTCTGGATCCATCCAGCAATTAATTTTTTCAGGAGTGTTTGATGCTCGCATTTTACCACAAGGTTCTTATAGACTTTCTAGGAGGGTGGGTCATTTAACAATACAAATTCATATTCGAATTTAGTCTCATTAAATTGAATCTAATTTATGTAATTACACGATACCTTGTACAAGCTTTTTGGCTATGTAATCATGGCACATCAATGGCACAATATGAAAAATTAGACTTCAAAAATTTATTTTCAAAGGATTAATGTAATCTACATAAAATTGATGGCAGCAACGATATTAGTGTTAAATGACGTATTAAACGAATATCACTCACTTAAATCACGATGCATTTTTTGTTTAATAATAAAGGGTATTAAGATAAAATGAGCACTGATTGTATTCAATACACATATGAAAGAAGTACTTTCAGAAATAATCGATGCAATCTTAAATTAAACAGTTACCAGGAAAGATATATTTATGACATTTTAACTAATGACTATAATTCTGAAAGTATAAATTCTGATAAGTTAGTTGACTAAATGCACCTGTGGTTAAATTAGTCCATTTGTATTACAACTACTATAAGGTTATCCTTATAGCAATTAAACTGATATAACATAAAATAACTAGTCCTTTTATTTATATTTTATATTCTGATATTTGTAAAATGTTAAAACTTAGGTAATGGCGATTTTTGGTAAAGTAAACTGCAATTTTGTTCAATGAGGTAAAGTGGAATGAAAATTATTTTATCAATTCATTTCAGATTATACAATTTGACAATTAACGGCACATGTAAGCAGTCTTCGTATTTAATGTTTTTAAATATGTTTATAACAAGCTACGAACTTACAATGTAAATAAATATAAACGTTAATTAATAAAAAACAAGGTGAGTCAAACATGACACAGTGTGTCATTAATTCATTCGTCCAATTTTAAATTATAATTATTCTATAAATTGTACGAATGTTACATATATGTCCATGGTCTATATAAACGAAAGGTAATGTATGTCAATAATTAAGCTTCTTAATAATGAACAGCATGCATATGATTAAAATAATTTAATTGCAGCATTGTGATCACATGTACTAACAATTTATACATGTATGTGTGTTGAATGCTTAAATTTGTCTCATTTCTATACTGTATTTAACCGTTTTTGATCAACACTGTTAAGGCTTGGTAAACTAAATGTTATCGCATGACTAGATTGAGCTGTTCTTCTCAAAAATAAACAAAGTTATCAGTAGATCATTAAAAGTTTGTCAATTAGAATTACCCTATTAAGATATACCCTGTTCATGTTCATTCACGCTGATAAAATTATGAACAGCACACGGAACTGCAAATGTTGGTTTAATATATGGATTCGGAAGAAAAATCTTTTTTCTTTTCACTTTCGTGAAGATATCTGATACGGTGGTCGTTCGCTTTGTATGTATAGCTAGCAGCCACATGTGCAACCTAATGAAAGCAAATCAATCTCGAGCCTAAATTGCTAAATTTATTACAACGCTTTTAGATGCTTTTTGAAGAAAGTTAAAAGATAAACTGCAGGCTAGCTGGCACGCGTTCCCAATTAATGTGATTTATTTATTTAATTACATTTGCTCAAAGAAGTAGCTCATTACGAGAAATCAATATACAGCGTAGAAGCCCTCTTGCTGATACATTGTTTTCCTGAACATATAGTGCTAATTCGCTCAAGACGACCAGGTACGAAAAATAGAAGTGCTAAAACCAATTTCTCAGGATAAAAAACCTCGATTATATCTTTCAATTTATACTACGTTCTATACTATTTTATTAATTGTTGTTTTGGTCGCAAGTAAAAAGCATCCTTTTAAAGTCTATTTTATCAGTTTATAAATTCTACGCACTTCAAATCCACCCAGGTTTTTCAGTAATCAAAAACTCCTTATTTATTAAACAATACTGATTTTATCCAAAAATAAGATCAAGCCGTTGACTTATTTTGGCAAATGTGCAAAATAGCTACTTAGGTTTCATTATATGATATGAACGGCCTCTGCACGTTTGTTATTTCCTAAATTGTCACAGAGCTTGATGTGATGTTACATAATTTGCTAAAATCGAAATGAATTTGTAAACGAGAATGATTTCTTTATAGCTAGTTTGGATAGGAAAATTATTCCAATGACAGATTTTGCCTATAAAACCGAAGTTGAACGAATTTAACGCTATGGATATGAACGAAACCCTTAATAATGATTGTCATTAATCTTTTAATTTAGGAATAAAATCATAGTCATTAAACTTACTATTTCACAAGACTCGAATAGTTCGTTTATTTAAGTAGGTGGCATATATCGTGTTTTCAAACGCAAGTTTAATTAAGAAATCAGAAAAATACAAGCTAGAAGCCATTGCTCTAAAGACATAAATTTCCTTAACAAACAAAATTAATCCTTAAATCTAATAATAAATAACGCCATTTTCTATTCTTGCGTACGTTTTTAATTTCTCATTAGTACTGCAAAATACACATGCAAAACGATTTCATGAGATACTATCACACCTGTGTTACCTTATAACAATTAAAATAGCTTAGCGATAGTCTACCTGTAATTTATGTTTAAAGCATAGAAACAGTTCAATAAAGCTGCAACAACCTTTTTTGACAAAATTTCTGACATTACTTCAAAATGAATTGAAAGTTATGCTAGGAAATTCAGCTTCGTGAAAACATGGTAGATAAACAATTTAAATTTGAATAAATTAACAATAATATTAGAACAAGATTCATTTAGACGTCTTGTTTGCTAAATTATTCTGCTTAAATATGACAAAGCCATGCTTTGAAAATTATTTTAATGTATTTCAAATTAAACTACTGCCATAGAAAACGTGGGCTTAAAAGAACTATTTATTGGACGGGTACAAACTGGTTTAGGTGATCACAAATGTTACAGCTGAATTTAAATTTTCTAGTTTTCATAGACCGTATTGTACTAATGGTGTTTTTTTGAAACAATGTACATGTAAGTCTAATGGCTTGCAAAAAATAAGACAAATTAGTTTGGATTCAAATAAACTTGGAGTACCACTGGTGGATTTTAATGACAAAGACAACTATACCTCAGTGGTTACATTTAAAGATTACTAACATCAATAACTTCCTGTCTAGACACAAGATTGTTTGGTTTCAACCTTTGTCACTGGTGACAAGCATCATTTGGCACCATTTCGAGATCCTGCCCTGACCAGCATTACACGGATTCAAATTTTTTTCTTGAATGTCATTCAGACGATGGAATTCTCTTACAAAGGACACGCCTAGGCTAACAGAAATTCTGTTTGACAAAGATTATGGTGACCATCAAGTTGAATAAAGAGTAGGAGAAAAAAGTAACATGGGTTGATGGATGACACTCCCTAACCACATGTCATATCTTTTCTGAAAGTAGGGTACTGAGTTAAATTGAACTGAAATTTGGCAACAATATTCAAGAACCGATATCCTACATTTTAAAGAAATTTCCAAAAAAAAACAAGCTAAGGCACTAATTAGCCAACCAAGTATTTTTTCTGAAGTGCTTATTTCACATTCGAGATATCGCCGGTCTAAAATGCTTATGGTTTAATTCACAAAATAAAGATTTTACAGGAAATCAAAAAACGTAAATTAATCAAACACAAATGAAAATATAATTTATCTGGCATACATTTAACAGTAAAAATCCGTTTTACAGAACATTTTTTGTTTCCAGATCACAGAATTCTTGCTTAATTATTGCGTAAATATCACATTAATTATCACGTTAATAATCCTGTGAATGTTAAAAATAATTTGTTCTTAAACTTTGCTAATCTCCATACTTTAGGATAGTAAACAGTAATAAATAAGACATGTTCTTTATTTAGCATTTGGCAGAAATATGCTTTCTATTTTGTTTGTAAAACCACCCAACAAAATATCATAATCTGTTAACTACGAATGACACTGTTGGAAAGGGGACTTCAACATATTGCAAACTGTTTTCAATGCTCTATACATTCTGCGCGTTTCAAGAATTTGTGGTTTATTTGTGTTAGATGAGCACCAGCCACAGGCATGTTATGGCTGCTGACCTTTGCCAATAGAAGGCAGAAAAAGACCATTTTGGGCGAAAATGGACTTGGATCATTTGCATTTTAGGACGATGATATTTCACTGATGAATAAAACCTACCACGGTAACATGTACGGTAAATCTAGTGTTGAAAAACAAGGCCTTACTTATTTGAGATTAATAATCGCTGCCAAGAGCTTTTAAACCAGTTCACCGCCAGATGCACAGAATTTCTTTTTCCCCCAAAACTCTTTAAAACTGAGATTATTTAGCCAGTCGTTCTCTATAGATCTTTGTTGGCAAAGTGAAACGTTATCACGGTCATTGGGTAAGAGCGAAAACGCTGACCATCTGTTACCGAAAAGGAAAAGGCCGAAGCCAGTAAACTCATTCAGGTGACCCATAAATTGCACCACGTTCGTAAATGCTATTCCTCCTATCGAATTTGGGGGACGTTTGATTGCCTTCCGCACGATAGACGCGAAATCTTTGTCGTTAGAGTGCCATAAAATCGCCCTTTTTGATTTTAGCCTTAAATTTTGCCGCATTCATGACCGACCGACTTATTGCTCCGGCGCTATCGATCAATTCAGGATCACTTGACGGACCACTGAGACCAGCTTCCCAATATCCATTTTGAAATTCCCTGACCTTTTCAACTAGATAGCGGTCCATTTCTCAAGTACCTATGAATGGCAGGGAATGAAAATTTCTCTAATCAACAAGTATACACAATTCGACTGTTATATTTAAATACAACAACTAAAATTAAAGCTGGAAACCTAAGGTGAATTTATACTTAAGTGTTTTAGACTGTCTTTGCAGTAAGGTTCACTTTTTACTGATATCTGAAATTCTGAATGATGTATAATAAGTTGAAACATCATAATTTAAGCAGACTTAAATCTAAACATGACTAAGATGTGCAAAGCCAATGATATTTCAAGGACTTCAAACGTGCGGTGTGTTAACACACTTTTAACAAAGAATCTCATTAAACTTTGTGCAATGATTTCATTGATTGCCAATAAGTTTCTTTTAATTGAAGCAGATTTGGCATTAAAAACGTTTAAATAAAGGATAGTAGTGCATATTTGGTAAATTTCTCAGTCCTTCAATGACTTAAATTACTGACGTAATGACTTGAATTAGAGGACTACATGAACTTAAAGGTGCTTAAATTGTAACCATTTACAAATTGAATTAGTGCAAATGCATTCCTTGAAGTAAATAATTAACCCGTGGAATTTCGCCCACACCATTTCATTGTTTTAGATTATAATTAGAAGAATAACATAATAAAACGTATAATTTATGGACGTATACATTTGGTGTGAAGAAGATAAAAGAAATTAAAACAAATTACAGTTCTTTCAATAAATTAAACAAATTTTAACGTTACCTGCAATTTAACAGTACAATGTTTTTACGTTAATACTTAATGAACTCAGTTTGAATTTAAATAAGACAGATAATAAGTTTTCAATGACACTTAAATCATTTATAAAAAGATATTCAAATTGTGAAAGTACTTTAAATAAATCATGCAGGTTAACGTTAATGTGGCACTTTTCTAACAACTGCTGAACTTCACCCTGCAGGGCATAACGTACTTAAAAATATACATGCATTCAGGTATATGCTAGATACAGTATATCAGTTGCATCTGAATAAAAAAACTCGTTAATTATAACGATAGCAATGCCAACGAAGCCATATGCCAAGTATGATTTTTTTAAAATGTGGACATTGTTCTTCATTGTTTTGTTTAGCAAAGTCTGTTGCGAGGAATTACAAGCTAATGGAAAAATCTTGTTACAGTCAATGGCGATTATAATTTCCTCATTTTTTTCTTGGTGTATAATTAATGGCATTTTTTGGAAAATGCATCTTAATGGATTAGCGGTTGCATATGATTAAAAAAACAACAGCCTTTGGAGCCACAGCGTTCAGAAAAAAAATCGTTAATTATAACGATAGCAAAAGAAAAAAAAATAGAGTTGAATTCATGGTGACAATTAATAATTGCGGTAAATGTACCCTTGATTTTGCGAAATGATAGACTAGCGCAATTTGTTTTGCAGCCGAAAGACGTAGTAAATTATAGCGTGACTTGATTATACAATAGAAAACTCGATATTTCAGTATACAACAATTTATTTAAAATCACATGAAATGTATAATTTCAAGTTGATTAATAAGACGTAAAAATGAAATTAAAAAACTGATTTAAATAAGCAAAAATCTTCGCAAAATTTAATGATTAGTAAAAGGCTTTTTTCTCTATTTCTAACTATTTCAATAAACTTAAATGTTCTTACCGTACAAGTGAACAGCTCCATCTGTTTCTCCCAAAAAGTTTCTCGCCATGCATCGGTACATCCCGAAGTCTTTTTTCTCCAAATTTCTTATTCTAAGCCGCATGAATACTTTGTAAACGTCGTCAATGAGCACGGATTCATATTTATCCCCGGATGTTATCATGCCACCGTCTTCAGTTGTCCAGTAATTGATGGATTTAGGAAATGCTTCAGTATTGCACTCGAGTACAACTTCGCCACCTATGTAGCCTCCTACTAGCTGATTTGGGATCCATGTGTGTGGAGAAACTACAAGTAGTACACAGAATTGAAAATTAATCATTTAAAGTTTCAAAGGATTTTTTTGCATTTGAAATAAATGTGAAAACATACAGTTAGTACATATTTTGCTTATCAGTACCAGTAATGAGAACCAGTAGTACATTAAATAAAAACATTTACTAAAAGTGTACATGTAATTTCAATTACATCCTATCACATATGCAAAATAAACGCATCTGCAATGAATTTTAAATCAACATTTTTAAATTAATTACTAAATTATTACTAATGCGTTTGTAAATTTAATCTTGTCTCAATCTTTTGCATGTGGGATACTGTGTAATTATCTTAGCAATAACAGATTAAATTAAAAACTTCACATAAAAATTGCATGCAAGATTATATATTGTATGCCATTCTTGCGAATTATTAATTGCATGTTTAATAAAATATTGCATATTTAAAAATATGTGTTTAACAGCCTTACCAAAAATGCTGTTTTGTCTATGATTAATCTAATGTATCAAACATTTTTATTTACTTAATAATCATTAACCTTTCAAGAGCAAAAATGTTATTTACAGCTAAGCATTTGAAATGGTAAAAATATTGATGCAGATAAAAATCTCAGAATTATTTTTTAAGGAAAAAAGTATGCATTTACCACCCCGTGATAAACATCATAAATCGATTTTTTTTAAACTTTTAAATCATCTATATCATCTTTGTGCTTGTGGAGTTTTTGATTGAGTGAATCAACTCAAGCAAATTTTCGCTTCTATGCGATAAGAATTTCATTTTTGCTAAAACAGCCTTATAATATTTCAACAAGTCAGGGACACGTAGCAGTTTTATATGACCATCAGCTACCAAAGCTGTCTTATTGCTGCACAACTATCAAATATATCCGTTAGTTAATGAAGGCGTGCCAGCAATGCCAAAACGTGTAATTTTTATCCCCTCGTACTCCACATATTATTATTCCTATTTCATTTGGACCAGGCCGCAATAAGGCAGATGTATTGCATTTAATCACGATGTCACGTTTAGTGCCGACTAAATGAGTAATCAAGAAACTCCATGCCTATTATGTCACTCGACAACATTTTACTTTAATTGGATTGATGATCCACAAATAGGCAATGATGCGGACCTTACTAAAGATGAATGCACACAAATGCACTTTGGTGGCGAGAGAGCAGCACGGCATCTCATATCCAGCAATTTTGACAAAATTATCTTACGCCCATTTCGGAGGACACAATAACACGAGTGAAGCAAATACTGACCACTTGGATTACGAATTTCTCCACTATAAGTGGTCTTGGTCAACTTTACCAACATGCATACAGTCACAGGATAAATGAACACTGTGTTTGTAAAATTCAAAAAATAATTTGCTACTGGTAACAAACAACACTTGACACCATGTACATACCAAAATAGAATTTTAAAGTTAATAGACCTACTTGTAAATTATTGACCAATATCGTTTGGCATCTAGGTGCCTCAAAAGTTTATTAAAAGTGACTTCGTGTTTTATAAGTTTATTTAATTTAAAAAAGTACATGTATAATTACTTCTAAAGCTTTTTGATAGACACCATCTGACTGTACCAGTAATTATAGTTCTATTATTTTTTATTTTATAAGTTTAGCACATTTATTAAATGGTAAATATTAAAAAACCGTTTTATTAATTTTTTATCTATTATCAATTATTATAATTAAGCAATGCAACTCACGAGTTTTTTATATCAATGTGCTCGTATTTTTTTAAATGAAAAATGTGTTAGACGTGAATTAATAGTGTTATTTTCAAACAAATTGTTTATTGTTATTTACTCAAAATATTAAAATTACTTTTTAGACAAATCAGCCTACGCTGTTTAAATAATACATGTATTTATTATATTGCACGCTGCATTAAAAAATCAGTGATGAAGTTTTATAATTTCATGTCGTTTCCATTAATGAATACTGTATTTGTAAACAAATTTATTATGCAAACGTTAGATAAAATATATCATTCGTTACCGATTTTTTTGATTAAATTTAGCCTACAGCTTGTCCTTTGTATTACAAATATTTAAAAACCGACAACGAAAAGCACGTAAGGACTGAAAGAAAATCTAGATAAATTGATATTTTTTTTGCAGCGAAACGTTTTTAAGACGGCGATTTTTTTTGTTAAGGGGGTAGAAGTATTTGCATCCCTACCTCCCCCCTTAAAGTGATCAGATATAGCAATGTATACAGCATATTTAGCCTATTAGCCGAGTCTATAGTACAAGGTTGCCACCTGGTGGAAACGCCACACTCCCTTAGGCTCTAATGTGCAAATGCCAAGGAATAGCTGTTGATATTTTAATACCTTTATTAAATGTGCTATTTAAGCGAGGTAATAGCCCCAGTGCCATTTGTAGCCCATTCGCTCGTACTAAGTCGATATGAAATTTTAACCAATATTCGACAGCTGTGACGTGTGGCATTCTCATCGACGATTTTCTTGCTCAGAAATGAAGCATTAAACGAGTTTTATATGGAGAGATTAAAAGGAGGGGACGAGGTTTTGATTTAATTGCATATTAGTTCCAGCCACGCACCTAAGACTGCTAATTGAAATTTAAAGTTAATTATTCGGTGCTTCGGGAAAACTTCGTCTGCCATTAATTTTCTCATGCTATGCCTCTGAAACGCCAACTTCAATGCACTTTTAATTACGAACGGAAGTCATCAACAAGACCAGTTAATGACACGTCTGCATTTCAATTTCATGAAATAACAACAGTTGAGAAGTGGAAGGAGGTGCCTTTTGAAAGGAAGACTAATTCAGAAAACGGCCTTTGATGCAATACAGCTTGGAATTATCAAAGCATTCAGCCCCTTACGATGACATGCACAAACGCATTAAACAACAGACATTTTGTACTTTTACAACTCGTTTTTCCCTTAATGGCACCTCGCGTCTTAAAAAACCACCCTTAAGTGCATAAATAAACGTCGATCATGGAGGGCTGACACGTTTCAGTGACACTGATCTCGTACACTGGATAATTAGAGTAGACATTTTCGAATGAGCAATTATAAAAATTGCTTAATTATCGTATAAGAAGATATAAAAACGAAGAATCGTTTTGACAAACGCTGTATTTAATCTGGCAAATAAATTGCAACTTATAAGCTCGAAGCAGGGAAATCAGAAAAATTAATCGCACGCATCCAGCAAGGAGGCAATTAGAAACAAAAGAAAAATCATTATTTATAATAATGGATTAAGCATTGCTTTCAATTAAGTCTTTTGCATATAAATAGCATTCATTTATGCAACGTGAAGCTATTTTCTAACTCGAATGTGCTTTTGACAAAAAACGTTTTGCAATATGTCAATGAATAGTTTTTTTAAGCCCAACATTTTTCTAAAAATATGACATTACATTGCACTACGTGGCGTTTGATTGGTTAATTGACTTGACATTCATAAATAAATGATCCTATAGACAAAAAATATGAATAAACAAATATTAAACGATAGCAAAATACTGAGAAACAAATTAACGAATTTGGTAAACTATTCATGAAAAATTATCTCGATTTAAAGACTATAACAATGTATAGCAAGCAGAGCTTAGCATTTACAATGCATTTTTTTAAAGAAAAATATCTACATAAAACAATAAATCGCCCATTGAATTGGAAAATCTTGCCTTATAAATATTTCGTTTTGCCCTTACAATACAATTAAAACTTACAACAAATAGCTGTGGCAAATGGTCGTAATGAAATCGTCTACACTTCGTAGACATTAATAGCTTGTAGCTTGTGGTCAATAGACAAATTACAGGCAGAATTTCGTTTGAAAATATTAGGAACAACCCACACATTTCTCAAAGGCTCATTATCAGTAAACACAAATTACTAACACAACTTGTCGATATCCTTCTAAATTATTAAAGAATGGCAAAAGCTGTTTAGTTGGCATAATTTTAGACATGATTTTCATTAATACTAATTTGAATGAAAGTAAAAAACCCTGTAGCATTCAAATTGATCTTGATTATATTGAACAAACATGGGACGAACTTTTGTACTAACCGAAAGTTTCTGACACTTGTAATAACTTATTTTTGGAAGATATCTACGTGCACTGTAAATCGACAGTCTTAATAATAGACATATTTCATGTCTTAAATTTAAAATGGCGTCTTCATTTAAGATGATT
>JAQIXS010005908.1:0-11661 GCA_034700785.1 Rossiulus vilnensis
CGCGGCGCGAGGCCATCGAGAGCGGTGAAGACGCGGTCATTCCCAGCCCACGACCGTCGCCATCAGAAAGCGTTCCTCCTGATGGAGAAGAAGGAATGGCGGAGGAACGCGCTTGCCATATTTTTTTTCAAAGCTCTTTCGTGTTGTAGCGTTTCCGTTTTGCAATAAATTAATACTTTGAATTTAAAGTTCTGGGGGTCTGATTGAGCGTGGGCGTGTCCCGCATTTTCCGGTAGTTTAGCAAAATATTTTTGTTTTTCTATATTTTAGCAAAATATCCTCATATTTTCCTATACTTTAGCAAAATATTCTAACATTTTCCAATAATTTAACAAAATATCCCGTATTTCTTATATTTTCATCGTTTTTATGAAGTCATTCAGGCATCCCAGACGTCCTATGTTTCCTACTTTTTTTTGTTTAATTATCCCAACATTTTCCTATATTTTAGCAAAATATCCTTATATTTACTGTATTTTAGCAAAATATTTTTGTTTTTCTATACTTAAGCAAAATATTCGAACATTTTCCAATGATTTAACAAAATATCCCGTATTTCTTATATTTTCATCGTTTTTATGAAATCATTCAGGCATCCCAGACGTCCTATGTTTCCTATATTTTGATTTTGTTTAATTATCGTGTATTTTCCTATATTTCCAATTTTTTTATGTTTAATTATTCTATATTTTAGCATTTTATTTTAATCATTCTATGAAGTCATTCACGCGTTTTTAGATTTTGACAAATAGTAGATATCGTTTCTTCGTTCCTTTAAATTCGTAACATTTCAAAGTATGGCAATTTGACCCAGGTTAACCCGTACCTATTAGTTGCGTTAACTTTAACCCGTGGTTAATCCGCTGTTACACTAATGCTTAACCTCAGTTAACCTCGTTGTTTAGCTTAAGTTTTGTTGGTGCAACCGGCCCTCTAATAGAAAGCCTAAACTAGGAAATTGTTTTTAAACTCTTCGGTTGCGAGTTTGCAGAATTTCATTGAAATATTGGGAAAATGTTTGATTTTTCCCAACGTTTTACAAAAAAAATTGGTTAAAAGTTATTTCACTCATTGCTCAGACACGTTTCAATTTTGTAGGCCAAGATAGAGGATTAAAATAAATTCCATTACCAAGAGTCTGAAGGAATTGACTGTCGATTCGTTGAAATAACGAACACTTCGTGGTTATTTCAGTTTACCGTTGCTTTTAGTCTCAAACATTTTTTCAACAAAAAAATTTAGGAAATATAGGATTTTTTTCCCAACGAATACAAGATGGATTATTACCTTAAGAATTTTAGATTTCGTTCATCGCCGGGTGATTTTTTTATAAACTTATTTTCAAAATAATTCTAAAATCAAAATTGCCCAAACTATTTTTCAGAAATAAATTGTCGAAAATTCATCACAAATTATGGATTTTTCAGGAATAAAATTCTGCAGTAACTTGGATATCATTAAATTATAAATCGTATAAGGAAATATATAATACAGGCTTTTTTTTAAAAAAAAAACCGGGATTTATCAACTCGATGTTTTGGGTCAAATTCCTGTACGAAATTTGCTTTCGGAATCATAACGAATTATAAGTAACGAATAAATGATACAGAATCGGAGAAATCTAAGAAAATCTTCACGAAATTATTAAAATATGGGATGTTTTGCTAAATCACGGGATAATTAAACAAAAAAAATAACTAGAAAATTTGGGATTTATAACATGCCTGCACTAAGGGACAAATCTACCAATTCTGCAAATCGTGCTGTTTTTTTAAAATTTTTTATATTTTGCTGAAATGAACATTTAGTTTTGATGTAAAACCGCCTTTATATCTGTTAAGGCAATTTCAAGACGTTTCGCACTGACTGAAACTGAAAATAAAAATGTCAAACTTGTCGGTTTTATTCCAATTTAGACTGAAATGTAATGATTAAAGAATAAATGCGAATTTTATCAGCAGTTATGATCACCTTTTAATGCTTTCTAAATTCGACGAATAAAATTACACAATTTGCGCAAATGAAGACGTTTCTCTCGATTGCAATGAATTTCTTCCAACAAGGATGAATCTTCGCCGCACATTTAAAAAAAATAAAATAATTTCATTGATTTTAGCACAAGTAGTTCTGCGCGACTTAAAAATCGGGGTTCGTATAAAAAAAAACCACCGGGAGTAAATTTCCTTTTAACCTGCGATCGAAGTGATCGTGAAAACAAATTTTGCCGAATTATATTTGGATTACAAAAATATGGAAATATTTCTTTAACGGTCGATTTTTCAAGAACCAGGGGGTGGCAAACGATTTTTTTTCCAAGATTTCAAAACTCGGGATTTTTCTAGATTAAGATTCTAGGGCGATTTTAGGTGTTTTTTTAGATTCAATGTTAGGGCAGATATAGGACTTTTTTTAGATTACATTGTAGAACTTTATTAAGGTAAAAGTTTTAGTACAATTTTGGATTAAATTTTAGGGCACATTTATGACTATTTTAGATTAAATCGTAGAACATTTTTTAAGGTAAAATGGTTAGGACAAATTTAAGACTGTTTTAAATTAAATTTTAGGTGTTTTTTTAAATTCAATTTTAGGGCACACTGAGGACTTTTTAAGATTACATTGTAGAAATTTTCTTAAGGTAAAAGTTTTAGAAGAATTTTGGATTAAATTTTAGGGCAAATTTATGACTATTTTAGATTATTGAGATTAAATGTTTAGGACTTCTTAGATCGCATTGTGGAACTTTTTTGAGAGTAAATGTAGGTATTTAAATATTAGTTTTTTTAGATTGAATTTCAGAAAAAATTTAAGACTATTTTAGATTAAATTTGAGTACTTTTCGAAAGTCCTAGAATTTAAGTTTTCCGGATGAGGATGCATTATTTTACACCTCGTTCATTTTTGTGTTTAATACAATCAACGCAAGATTTACATTAGTTTCGATCGATGTTTTTTTTTATAGAAAAAGCAAACTTCCGCATTTAATAAATTCAATTAAGGCAGTGTTATCGAACACGATGCAAAGGGCTAATGAATATTTAGGACTATCGTTCAGCACATTTTCAGTACACGTTTGCCACCCTGAAGAGCCTGAAGACAAACTGCAAGAAAAAGAAACAAAAGCAAAGAGCACCCCTCTCTGGAAAAACGGCTGAAGTCGGGCTCCGCGAATGAAAATCCACTAGAAGAACGTGAAAATATATTTATTAAACATTCGCGGGTGGGAATCCGCAAACGATTCCCGAGGAATGCGCGACAACCACAAAATCTATTTGCGACGAGGTGAGAAAAAAACAAAACGAAATCAAAAGGAATGAGGTCTGATGGATTGGGCACAAGAGGAATGGGGGGGGAAGGGTGACCATCGATGAACGGACAAAGACAAAGACAAAGAGAAATAAACGATCAGGTGGTTGCGTCTTCTTCCTCGCACCGGAGGAAAACTGGTTGGTTTGGATTCACTTTCCAAGTTCATTCGAAATATTTACAACAACCTTTTTTTTTTGTTTCGTTTTCGGGACGCGGACTTCCTCCTCGCCGACCGATTGAAAATGAATCGATGCGCACGCGAGGGGGCGACCGGCTACTTCTTGGCCGACTTGGCCTCCTTCTCTTCGGCGTCCTTCTGCTTGCTCTTTTTGCTCTTCTTGTGCTTGTGTTTGTGCTTCTTGTGCTTCTTATGCTTGCTCTTCTTGTGCTTGCTGCTCTTGGCCTCGGCCGCCGGACTGCTCTTGCGAGATTTCTTGGCGCTCCTGCCCGGCGACGAAGACGCGCGAGACGACGCCGCGCTCTGGCTGCTACTGCTGCTGGCGCTGCTGCTGCTCCTCCGCTTCTTGGACACCGGCATCGCGGCCGATGCTGCTGCGGCGGCGGCCCTGGCCGCGGCGGACTCCTCCGCGTCGTCGTAATCCGGCTCGAACTTGGATTCGTCGATGGTGGAGGATCTCCTGTCGCGGTGCTGCTGCTGCGCCGCGGTCTTGCTCTCCTCCGGCTTGGGCGCCTCTTCGGCTTCCCTCCTCTTGCCGGAGGAGGAGGAGGCCTTCTTCTCCGGAGATCTCTGCGTCCTCCTTTCGGGCGAAGGAGGATTCGCCTTTCCGCCCACGGAATCCGACGCGGGCCTCCGTCCGTTGCCGTCTTGCTCGGAGGTCCTCTGGGCGACGGCCGCGGATCCCTGGTGCCTTTCGTTGTGGTATTTATCCTTGTCGCCGACGGGGTCTCTCCTGTATCCCCCGGAATGCTGCCTGGAATCTCCGGCATCCCTGCTCCTCTCCCTCGCGTGCTCTTGGGACCTGGAGGGTCTCTCCGGCGACCTGGTCTCCCTCTTCCTCTCCTCGTCGTGCCTGCCGGAGTGTCTTCCTCCGCCGCTCCTCTCGTCCGAGTCGTGCCTCTGCCGTCTGCCGCTCCCTCCTCCTTTGGGCTCGTAGCCGGACCGGCCCTTGCCCGACGCTGCGCCCTCCCTCGTCCGGCTGCTGCGGTCCTCCGCGCTCCGGTCCCGCCTGTCGCTCCTCTTCTCGTCTCTCTCCGGGTCCGACTTCTGGCCCACGTGCTGCTGCTGCGCGCTCCTGGCCGGCGGAGACGCGGTCGCCTCGCTCCTGTTCCGCTCCACGAACTTTGACCGGTCCAGCCTGACCCTTTCTCTTCCGCCGTCCTTCGACTTGCCTGCGGTTTTCTCCGCAGCCCGCTTGCCGTTGCCGGATTCCGCGCCGGACCTCTGCGCCACGGATGCGTCCTCCTCCTTGGCGGCCTGACCGGTTTGCCGCGATTCACTCTCGGCGGAGGGTCCGACGGGGGCGTCCTGCTTCGACGGCTTTTCGGCCGCCGCCTTGCGACCGGCTTTGGCCACGTCTGCGGCGGTCGGAGGAGGCACGATGGACTTGAGCGCCTTCTGCAGGATGGCCTTCTCCGCCCGCTGCACGATGTCCGGCGGCAGGCTGTGCTTGGGGTTCTGTCGCTGCTTGGCGCCGTAGTTCTGCTCGGAGAGGTCGTCCCGCTCGGCGCCCCTGCTGCTGTCCATGGCGTCGTCCAGCTCCCACTTGGACAGCTCCGGAACCGGAGCGGTCAGCACGTTCTCGTCCTGTTCCTCGGCGGTCCTCCGCCTTTCCTCATCGACCACCTCGTCCACCAGCTCCTCGGCCCCCACGCTCAGCAAGAGCTCTTCGTCCTCTCCTCTCATCTCGGCGTCTTCTTGCGGCTGCTTCTGATGGAGCGCAGCCGCATCCTCCCTTCCGGCACTCTCCGCATCCTGCTCGGCGTTGTTGCTTTCGTCTTCCGACTGCTCCTCGGCTCCCTCGTTCTCGCGGTAGTCCACGAGGGGCTCGCGCTGCTTGGTCGGCTCGGCCAAGTCGTACTTTTCGTCTTCGTTGGCTTTCGCCTTCGCCTCCTTCGGCTTCTCGGCGGCTTTGTCGGCCTTCGCGGCGCTTTTTTCCGCCTTCTCGCTCGTCTTGCCGGATTTCTTGTCGAGGGCCTCTCCGCCCCTGCCCTCCCTCGTCCTCTTGCTCTCCTTGGGGGACGAGGCCGATTTGGAGCTCGGTTCGGTCGAGTCGCTTTCCCCGTCTTTCGTCGCCTTCTTCTTCTTCTTGCGACTGGACTTCTTGGAGGTGGCCCCGGGGCTGTCGGAGGAGGTCACCTCGGACTCCTTCTTGCTGCTCGTCCTGGCTTTCTTCGCCGGAGACTCTCCCTTGGCGGCGCCGGCGACGTTGCTGCTGCTGCTGCCGTGGTGGTGATGCGCTTTCCTCTTGTGGTGCTTCTCCTTCGACTTGTCTTTGTCCGAAGAAGCCGAAGACCTGTTCGCCTTGTCGTCGCTGTTGCTTTTATGGGCGCCGGCGCCGCTTCCCGAAGACTTCTTCTCGACCTTGGCGCTGCCGCTTTTCTCGTCGGCACCGGAATCCTGGCTCTTGCGGGGTTTCCTCGTTCCGATGGGCTCAGTGTTCGCGTCCGAGTATTCCCGCGTGTCCTTCCCTCCTCTCTCCTGGTCGGCCTCCCTGTATCCCCTTCCCTTGTCCGGCAGATACCGCCTGGGATTCCACTCCCTTCCGCCGACCGCGTCCTTCTCGTTGGGATTGACCATCGGAGACCTCGGCCGGTGGGACGTGGCCACGTTCAGCAGCGGCATTATGGGCGGCCCTCCCCTCCGCGGCACGGCCTCTCTCATCTGCCTGGGTGGTGGCCTGTGGTCCTCCGGCTTCCCCTGCCCCATCCACGCCCTGTGGCCCCTCACGGAGGGGTGCATGCCTCCCCTGTGGTAGTACTCCTCGTAGTGCTGGGCGGCGGCGTAGTCGAACCTCGGATCCCTGACCGCGTATCTGGGATCCTCCTCGTACCTGTAGTTCTCGTAGGAGCGGTAGGGGTCCGCGTAGCGCCCCCTGGGGGGCATTTCGTAGGCGGCAACGTTCAGCGGCTGGGGAGGCACGGGCGGAGGAGGACCGCGGTACATGTTGTGGTAGTAGTTGGAAGGCGAATAGTCGCGGCGCCTCCTGGCAGGCGGCGGTTGCGGGGCGTGGGGCGAACGGCGTCCGCGAGGCGAGTGAGACCGGGACTTGCGATGCGAGGGCGAAGAGTACTTGGCGGTCTTCGACCTGGAACGAGACCTGGATCTGGATCTCGACCTCGATCTCTGCGAATAGGGGCTGTGGGATCGCGAGTAGTTGGGCGAAGACGAGCGGGATCGGCTGCTGTAGCTCAAGGAACGAGAGCGCGACGAGCGGGCGGACCTGGAGCGGCTTCTGGTGGACGGCGAGCGCGAGTGGTAGCCGGAGCGCGAGGAGCACGACCTCGAGCTGGAGGCCGAGCGCCGCCGGGAGTGGTGGCCGCGCGGGCGATACTCGAACAGCTCGCGGGCGAAGGCGTCCATCGGATCGCGGTTCGTTCGGTCCCTGAAAAACGTCAATGGATGAGTGTCCGGAACTTACAAACGAAAAATGCCTTCGATTGCGAAGACGACGACGACGGAGTCGAAGCAAATCTCGGTCGCAATTTAAAACGGACGAAAACTCTTCAAAAACGAAAAAAAATTCCTATTGACCTATTGACTAAAATATTGCTAAAATAAACAAATTCAACCTCCCTGACCATCTCTTGACTTTCCCTGACCAACCGAGTAAATTTCACTGACTTTCTGGAAATGAATTCCGTTGCGAAAACATTTAAATCATAAACGATTTAAACTTTGGTTTTTATCTGGGCATCTCCAGGAGGAATTTAACTTAAAATTGCCTAAAAACTGCTTCTAATGTAGGGCAGGGCCGATGCAGAGCATGCGATGGGATTAAATTCAGGCCCCTTTGTCATTTTAAGACCGCATTTTTTAAAACCGCGCATCGTTTTAAACAACACGGACGAGCATTTTTCTAAAATTTAATTAATCAATCGTGGATTTTTGTCTGTATTTAACCATGATATTTATTCGACACTATCGTTAAGACGACGCCGTAGGGGGAGAAATTTTTGCCAAAAACGAGTTCGCGATTCTGGATTTCGGGCCACATTCTGCATATAACATTCGTTTTGTAAGTACAGCTAATCGAGATAATCTTTTATACAAAATCAAACTGGAAAATCATGCCTTTTAGTGCTTCGAGCACCTTTCATTGGAAATTGCCACTCAAAATTCTGAGCATTTCCTTAGGGATTCTCCCTAGGATGAACCCAAGTTCAAACATCGCATCAGGCATCAAAAACAACGCGCGCACCCTTATGTCAGGTACATCGATTGTCCGATGCGATGCCGCATCCTAGTTTCTGCCCCCAATGAAAACATTTTCATGCATTACACTTTCACCAAGCTCTGCAAAAAAGGCAATCCTCCACATCGCTTTCCCCTCGTGTAGAACTGGTCCTTTGGTCAACTCATAATTTAATATTTCCATCATTCAGTATGAATAAATAAATGCGGATCAGTTTTCGGAGCTTTTTTTTTTACAGATTTCATATTAATCTTTTTCTTTTTCGTCTTTTTCATAATCTTTTTTCATAAACAACCGAAATAACATTCAAATACATGTGAAATTCAGAGAGAAAGGAGTTAACGGACGACAAAAATCACACGAGAAAAATAAAGCGACGATGATTGGCGAATCCTTTTTGCAGGGTCTAAATATTTCAAAAACATTTTAAAATCTTAATCGAATCGACATTACAACATCCGTCAAGTTTGCGGTAAAGCCGTTGAACGTCCACTCGACAGATATCAAAGGTAAAACACGAGCCCAAAAACGTTAAAAATAAAAAACAATTCTACCGTTAAGTTTCAACCGTGATTACCTGTCCGGATAACTGCGGTGATCCCTGTAGTAGTCGTCCTGTCGAGACGGGTAGGCTCCCATGGGCGGGTGATGGTAAGCGTCTCCTCCCGGTGGCAGCAGGGGCGGCATCAGCGGCCTGACGCCAGGAGGCAAGGGCTGAGCCGAGCCGCCAAGCGGATTCGGACCGGGAGGAGGGAGAACGGGCGGTCGTCTCATTCCGGGGTGATGTGGCGGCGGTCCGTGGAACATCGACGGAATGGGCGGAGGCGGGTGTCGCGAGAAGTGGGGCGGGATGCCCATCAGGTGGCTGGGCGGCGGCGGAAGCGAACCCAGCGGAGGCATCAGGACGCCGGGCGGTGGAGGCTTCAGCGAGGGAGGAGGCGTGCTGTAGTTGGGCGCCGTGCTCGTAGTGGAAGAGTGCATCGGCAAGGAGGTGCTGAAAAAGAAGGTCAAAGGTCAAGTACGTTTCCAGGCACGGCTTCGCAGTCGGTCAAATCGGACGGCGGCCGCAACCGGATGCGATTAGATCTTAATCACTGCAACACATCCTGTTTTGGCAGTTGTCGACTGCGTTGCCAGGTAGCTTCGACAAAACCCGACATAACGTCTTTCTCAAAAACCGCAAACAAAAATAGCGACTCGATTCATCACGATAAGGGTTAGTTTTATTGGAAATGACACGTGGAGAATACCACGTAGCGGACAAAACAGATCACAGTCGCGACGATGAAGTCACGCGAGGTAAAAAACTCCGCAGTTTGCAAATGAATCACTTAAGTTGGTTTATTTTTGTGTGAAGAACACACGGAACTACACACAACTAAAACTCGATTACAACGAGCAAACGACCGTCGCAGTGTTTTCGTGAATTTCAATGCAATTTCACTCAGTTATAACGAGCAAATCTGGGCCGAATCCTAAAATCTCGATTTACTCTTAGTTTTCTTTACTCGTGGTGATATCCGAGCTTCCGAATCGCCACTGCCGACCAACTTTCGTCTCCCGAAACTTAAAACAATCGGCTGGGTTTAATTCCCAAATAGCAACCAATCGGTTGTATTCTTCACGATTTCCAAACTTATCAATACAATTCAACTTATTGATTGATCCGAGCGCATTCGGATCCGTACCATTGGTCGTTTTTTCTTGCGTGCCCATTCGACGTTCGAATGCTCTTCCAAAGGACCTTTGTGCCTTTATCTGCATGAAATTCAATTTTACGATCATGTCGGTGTTACACCCCATTGAGGTGACAATCACCGAATAATATTGGGTTGATGGATTACGCCCCCCTACCACATGGCACTGAGTTGAATTGAATAACAGCCTGTGATCGGCCTCAAATAAGCCCAATCTCCCAGGGAATAAAGCCTACCTGGCAGAACCCGATTTTCACCAAATGCACATCTTATTAAGCCATTTCGCGGATACCACTGACCTAGCAGCGTACCGATGCGAACGCGTCCAGTCGAGACAACAAACCAAACCAATTTTAATCGTTTAATACCTGCTTGGCGTTACGTACGACAACGACGATTCCAAACGCGACGCGGCTTGCTGCGATCCCAATCGATGGCTGCCCCCGGAGCCGCTGCTCGACAAGGTTCGCGGCGGTGGCCTCAACGAGTTTTCCTGGCTCAACATCGGCGGGGGCTTCGCGACACGCGGAGGAGGTTTCATCCACGTCTTCTGCTGCATCAGCGGCACCACCGGAGAATTCTGCAACGGATTACATTCCAGGGCCGGTTAGGGACAAAACTCGCTTCCGACGCAATCGCCAATAGTCGCACTTACCATTCTGGTGGTGATGGTGGATATACTGTGGTAGACCGGCGAAGACGGGGAGTCCTTACTTTCGTCTTCTCCCAGGCTTCCATCGCCGTCAAACTTCTCCGTCGCATCGGCGGCCAGGTCGTCGCACGAGGCTTCGTTGTCCAGCTGCTCGTCTCTGACGGGGGTGCCGGGATGTTCTACGCTTGCGTTCGACAGCGTAACTCTGTTAACGGAAGCACCAGTCAGTTTCGGTTATTCGAAACAAAATTCAAGCCGTGGGAAATGAAATACTAACGGGATGCAATTTTCGGCCAGCGTCGGTTCCATTGAGGGTTGCTCCGCTTCCGCCTGGGGGACATCCTCCGTTCCTTCGACGAGTGGCGGCTTCTCCGCCGTGACAGCAGCAGGAGCTTCGACTGCCATCATAGACGGCATAGGTGTCGGAGGCTTCTTCGCTTTCGAGTATCCAGTTTCGTTCTTGAAATTCATGACGGCCGTCCTCAAAAACCTAGTTGGAATTTAAGAAAGCCGTCAAGGAAACAGGCTCTGTTCGCCTTGAAGCTACCCCTTACCCACTGCTCATATATCATATTTACTCGAGAGGGTTCACGGAATCATTTCTTACCGATTAGGAATGAGCGTGTCGGGCGATATGTCCTTTTCGTGGCAAGTCGGACACTCGTGCTCGTCGGAATCCAGCAGCGCCTGCCTCACACCTGCAATGAACGATCCGTAAATAACCGGAGACGACGCGATCGTTAAAAAAAACTTCGAAACGGGTGGACCTACATTCGTCGCAGTAGCTGTTTCCGCAACACGGTATGAGGACCGCGTCCGAGAGAAGATCCCTGCAGATCATGCACAGCAGCTCCTCCGGGACCTCCGGCACCAGCTCCTTCTCGGGCGTCACTTCTTTGGCGAACGGCGGTCGCTCCTTCTTGCCTTCCTTGTACGCCTCACTGCGGACGAAAGAAACGACAAATGAAATCCCGTGTCAATGCCCGACACGTTGCGTCGAGAGAAAACAAAAACAAACAACAAACGAAGACTGCGAAAAATAACTCACTGGTCGATCATTGGAACTGCAAATTGCCCCGAGCTTGTCAGAAGCGCTCCAGGAACCTCCGGCCCTTCCACAGTGACCATAAAACTCCTCGGTATCCCCGTACTGCGCTTAACTTCCAACTAGAGCGAAACATTCGAGGGCCGATTTTAGAAACTGCGCCCCCGGAAAATTTCCAAAAGCTAAAAAATCTGGATCCGTTCAGAGTGCCTACTGCAGAATCAGTAAAACGTTTACCCCAAAAACGCGATCTCGGACAACCAGTTTTTTTCACATGCAACTCAGAAACAACATACAGATTAAAGTGTCGGAGAAATCATAAAAATTCAATTTCTGTCAGATTACACAATGTCGACGCAAAAGAAAAATTGCAAAACCTCAAGGACTGAACGCCCGCAGTAGACACCCTGATGAAATCCACGGTTACAACTTCCTAGATTAAAACTCACAGAATTCGTCGGGCAATTCTTTATCCAATGACCGGCTCGACCGCACCGAAAGCAAGTGTAATTGGGCGGAATGGGACCGGACATGCCTTTGGTTTTTACGTACCTGTAACCAAATTTCCGTTAAACTAGGGTAGGG
>JAQIXS010005909.1:0-11658 GCA_034700785.1 Rossiulus vilnensis
ATAAAAATGCGCATGTTATTCTTCAATGCGCTGGGGAGACAACTTGTGTACCAGTGTGCCAGGAATCATTACATCAAACACGGTAATCGAAGTTTGGTACTGAAAAGTTTCGATTTTGTTTGCCGCTTAGCAGAAATCAAAATTCGGCACGTGGTATTTGTCTCATCCACAGACAACTTAGTACGCTAATCACGTACGTCACACTCGTATGAATATCAAAATCATTATTTGGAATTTGAACATTGCAGGAACGACCACCTGACGTTATCGATTGCAGCGCATGCCCGAAGTCGCCGATTGCCTGCCCAGCTGTGGGCGATCCGAGCGAGCGCCCTCGTCAGACCGGTGCTCATTGGACGATTCTCCGATCACTTCAACTTCAGATCTCAGCGGCGCAGGATCGTCGACGACTTGGCAGAGTTTGGCCATGCCTGAGCTGTCGTGGGACGTCCAGAGCGAGGAGCAGATCACGATCAACACTAACGTGGGATCTTCCAACTTCTCGCCTATCCTCAACTTCAACTTCAGCGAGGCGTACAGCATCCTGCTGAGCCAGAATTTCGCCAGTCGCCGAATCTTCAGCCCCAGCACTGAGGTGCTGCTGGTGCTCCTCTACGTGGCCATCACGGCCCTGGGGGTGGTCAGCAACCTGTGCGTGTGCATCGTGATGGGACGCAAAGCCCAGCGCAGGATCCCTCGTAACCTGTACGTCATCAACCTGGCCGTATCCGACCTCTCCCTGTCCATCATCTGCGCCCCCTTCACCCTCGTTCTAATCCTGCAGCGCAGTTGGGCCATGGGTAGCTTTTTGTGCCGCCTGCTACCTGTTGTGCAGGGCGCCAACATCATGGTGTCCACCGCCACCATCACCGTCATTGCCGTCGACCGCTACTGGACCATCATCTGTAGCAGCGCATGTCCCTCATACAACGACTCCCGCTGGAGGCGATCGTTGCTCGTCTGCCTCGGTATTTGGGTTCTGGCCATGACCATGGCCTTTCCCCTGGCGTTCTTTCAGGTAAGCCCGTTTTGTTTTTCGACCACTCTGCCGCTGCTGCCCAAGACCATCGTCTAGACAGCATTGTGAAGCAGTCTTTTATAATTATGATGGAACAAGTCAGGGTTTTCTATAAGATCCACATTTCAGTTCCATCATAGCTGTATTTCAATAAAGTTCGAATTTTCATTTTTGGAGGATCACGAAATCATTGCTGAATGATATTTACATGGACATGTAGCAGTACTATCAATTAATTAACTTGGACATCACGTTTGCGTAATAATTTCATAAGGAAATTCTGAGTTTTCATGAGTAAACACTCATTTATCAAAATAATGGTAGACCATCCGGCGCATTCGCCATTTTGAATAATTCAAATTTGAAACGGGAATCTTGGTAATCGACAAGGTCATTGCCGAACGTTTTTTGCCGCTATCCATATTGAATTTCGAACTTTGGAGACAAGAATGTGGCAAAACTAATTAAGATCCTTGCTGAAGCCAGGTAAATTGTTCTAAGCGATTTTCACTTATTTTTTGTCAATTGTATGTTCGTGAACTCACATATTTGAATTCGAAAGACAATGCTTTGTCTTTTACAAGTCTGGATTTTCAGTAACAGCCACATTTCAATTATAGTATGCATGTAACTGTATTTCAATAAAATTCAAATTTTTTTGGGAGATGCCAAAACCATTCCTAAATAATATACATGTTTAATATCATTTACTCAATTTGGACATCACGTATGTATGCGTAATAATTTCATTAGGACATTCTGAGTTTTTAAATGTAAGATTCAAGTTAAAAACTCATTTATCAAAATAATTGTACAGGGCAAGAAAAAACACCCTTCCAAGCACCCTAATTTTGTTACACATTTTTTATAATGTTTGCTGTATCCTAGAAGGATTTATTCTCAGAATGAATAGTATGTAATTTTTTCAACCAAACGTTGACATGTTTAATTAATTGCTCAAAGAACGTCATTTATATTTTGCATCGTCTCATTTTTTGTATTGGTTATACGAGCGCCCTTCAAAATTAAATTGTTAAGTGATATTTTAACAGATTCGATATTTTTTAAAAAAATTAGTTCGTCTACACAACTCTCACTTAGTTTCTAATTACGTTTTTGACGTTTCTTTCCAACTATAAGTTGTTGAAACAAAGACCATTCTCACAAATCTTTAAAAACATCTATCTAAAAATTATCTTTTGATTTGTTAGGTCCGTACTACAACTTATTGTAAATGTATTTGAATCGGGGAATATTGTTTATACGGGATCTCAGAATTCTTACAATCTCTATGCATGTATTCATCTTTTACGAACTTTGTTTCTCTTAGATTTTAAGAAGCTTTTATTATTATTATTTTAATTTAAAGTTGGTACCTGCCAGATTCAGAACGCAGTTGCAGCATACTTTTTATGCCTATTTAACCTGGGTTTAAGGTTTACTAGATAATTTAATCTGATCGATAATTCTCCAATTTAACCAACTTTCCTTGTAGCCTACTCCTTAGACGAAATGCGACCAACTACGGAAATAAATCCACTATACAGTTTCATCTAATCTATTAGATAATTATTGGGATACACGTAATCCTATGGAGCATTGGGATGGTGTACATTTTGAAATACAAAACTATTTTTTTCAAATCATCACTTTTATTGTGTCAAAAAAAAAACTTTATTCGTCTTTATTTCTTAAACATGTTATGTTATTTCTTATTTTTGTGCTATAGATCCGATCGTAAGCCATATTGTTTGTTAAACGTTTGATAATATCGAAACTTCTGAACTGCAATGAAAATTCTAACCCATTCGTTCCATCGATACGCTCAACCGGATAAGATTATATTTATGAATGATTTAAACGTTATTTATTTCCACCTATGCAATCGACAATGAGGCAGTTATTATGATCAATTAACGGTTTGGAATCTTTTAGGATTCCATTCATCTCTATATTATTGCCAAATCCTTTGTTTAAACTGGGTAATTAAAATACAATGACCAGCAAATGGAATAGAACTGTCATATGGAACAAGGCCTCCCATGACGAAAATATGCAATGTTTTTGTCACAGAATCGTCAACCCGTCATCAAACGCAGGCTTCTTTTGTTTTCAAAGGCCCTTTGGCTGAAATTAGTTCATGTTTGCCGAATTCGAGTTTCTTGCCTCGGCTCAGACCAATGCGCTTGCCCAGAACCAATTACGTCACCCGCAGCGCTCTAATTACATATAGCTCACATGTCGAGCAGAGCCCATTGTATGTTTTAATCATGCGCTACATTGCATTGTTCCGAAAATCCGGGTTCAATCTGGGAAATTTGATCCTGGTTTATTTGCCATTTTCATGGTCAGCGCAATGTTCAAAAAAAGATGCATTGCATTCTAATACTTCTGAACTTTCTGAAGTAAGTCGTCCAAATATGCAAATACATTGTACGTAGTTTATTCCCATGACGATAGTTGTCTAGCATAAATGCAAACAATAATTGCATTGTCATTTGCTGTCGTCTAAAACACTTAGACAAAGTGGACATTTTAGGATTTTTGTAAATTACAAAAGCTTAGCAGTTACGTTTACTTCGCCGGAAATACGTGTAATTTATTCGGAGAGTGCAAAGGTGATCTCGAAGTGAAATTGTCCCAATAAAAATTAGAAATATGAGCAAACGAAAAGTGGATCCATCTGCAATTTCTTTTCCATCATGGGCGTTTAATAATAAACAAATTATAATGTATAAGTGCATTGAAATATGGATAAGCACAATTTTTCCTGCTATTGCGGATTCTATCTTGCATATCAGCATTATGACGTAACAGAGAAAGACGTAACAGAGAAAATAATTCTGTTGCTCCTCTTCAAAATCACATCAGACGAACCACGCGCAGCAGCGTTTTGAAAACATTTGAAGTGCGTGATGTGCTGGTTTGCTCGCAGTGGCGGAAGAGTTCGTCTGGCACAAGACCGTCCTTTGGCGCACCTACCTGGGGAGGTCACTGAGAGCTCACAATTACAGATCTAGGATTTCGTACGGTTCTATTGTGAACAACACTCGTGGCTATACGCACTGTTAAAGAGCATTTCTTGAATTTTTCTTCCATGCTAAGTGGAGCCTGTGGCAAGAATTTACTGACACAAGTGTGCTTCAAATACTTAATATTAAATATGTATTTCTTTCTACCATGTGTGATTGGGCGTCTTCTAATGTGTCTCATTTCAGATATTTTAAAAATGTGCTCTATATTTATAACAAATAAAAAGACCCTATGTCAAGGCTCCCCCAGACCTGGAATAGTCGTGGAACTTTGAATAGTAGAGAATAGTGATTTATTTTGAAAACGTCAGGAAATTCAACTTATCAGTCTAACATTCATACCTTAAGGTGTCCACCGGCATAAGCAATCATAGAAAAGTCATGATAATGGTCATGAATACATGAAATTTTATGCCCTTGATTGATTCAAAGGAGTTTTACCATTTAAATGTGCTGATCTTCTTCTTTGAGGCCATCTAAGTAGAGCATGTTATGATACCTTTTGGAATCAAATGTCACGAGCTTTTCTTTAAATTGTGTCGAAATCCCATATTTTGAAAGGCTTTGTACAATTTCAACGGCATAGATAATTATAGAATTTACAGTACCAAATCCATTAATCTACTGGATGCACCTACACATAGAACCAGGGAATTTCCCCTTTTAAAATCATATGCTAGTAGCATTCATTGCATGGACTTACTATATACATGTATCTTATTTTTGCATTTTCAGTAGTCAGGTAAATGTGTTCAAAAACCTGGAAAAATCAGTGAAGTTGACAATTTTATTTCAGTGGAAACACTATGTTCCCTTATATGTAAAGACTTTAAATACCGAGGGTTTGAAAGGAATTGAGACCTTGCAGAACATGACTGAATCTGCAAGATATAACATGTTTGGCGCCCGTCGTCTTCATTTGCAGGTGGTGGAAGAAGTTGTTTGGCACAAGATCGTCCTGTGGCGCACCTGCCTGGAGAGGTGGCCCAGCCCCCGGCTGAGGGCCTACTACACGTTGGGTGTGATGCTGGTGCAGTACGCCATCCCCATCAGCGTACTCACCCTGACGCACGTGCAGATCTCGCGGCACCTGTGCGTGCGCAACAACCGCATCGCCCCCTTGCGGGCTCACCGTGAACTTGAGCGCAACCGGAAGGCCACATTCACCCTGCTTACCATTGCAGGCGTGTTCGCTGCTAGTTGGTTCCCCTTGCACGTGTTTTCACTGCTTGCTGACTTCGGGGTAACGAACCTTAGCGTGGTCACAACCTACGCCGGTTTCGTCGTCTGCCACAGCTGCGCCATGACATCCGCATGCTCCAATCCCGTCCTCTACGGCTGGTTAAACACGAACTTCCGCCAGGAGGCACTCAAGATTGTCAACCAGAGGTGCTTGGCTGTAGCCGGGACGTCGGATTCCGATCAGAAGCCGGCGCAGTTGTCATGGAATCCGAAAGGCGATGGAGAATGTGGTGGGCAGTAGCCTGGCCACCTTATACAGGATGTTAAAAGAATGTTACAGTTTTAAAGTTGTTCTATTCCCTAACCTGTGGTATACAATAATGAAGTATATATGGGACGGAGAGCAAGTCTTAGTTTGTAGAACACCCACTTTGTTGCACGGCACACATCCAACCGGTAGCCCATTTCTGGTGTTATGGATGAGACAACTGCATCAACCCTGCGCATCAGTTTAGGGAGGCTGACAAGTTGTGGTGGCACATACACTTGATGTTTTACATAATCCCACAAAAAGAAATGACATGGGACGAGGTCGAGGGACCCTGGAGGGCAGCTTAGAAAACACATGTCATCAAGGTCCAGACGACATAGTTGTCCTGAACCAGAAATGCAGACCTTGATGTGTGTCGTGTAACAAAGTTCACACCCATTGTTTTATATATATACACGCATTGTATAGCACATGTTAGAGAAATAAAACAGCTTTAAAAAGCCAACTGGGTATATTTGCTTAAATGTTTTTGAATTTCATTTCCATATTTTTGACGTTTCTATCATTTGCGAATTATTCTGGTTGTGAATTTCTGACAATTTTTGATTGACTTTCCTTCGGTTATTCGTGGTGTGCGCCCGATATTTTATGCTGAATAACCGAGAAACTGTTTTGTTCTGTTGGCGAAGGTGCGTTCCATGTGTTACGACGTTTTTGATGATCAGAAACTGGTTTTCAAACATGTAATTTAAAATGTGTCATGCATGTATATGTGTGTACAATATGTGCCAATTTTAGAAACATTTTGGAAAACTAGATACATTATCAAAACGGTTGAATATATGAATAACTTTTCACATAAGATATATTTTCATATCATAAATATAACTCGCTGCTTCTTTTAAATAAAAAAAAATAGATAATAGTTTCTAATTAGCTTTGAGATAGCGCCTTAAAATGAGCTTTACAAAACAAGTTTATTTTTTACAATAAACTGTCCTTATAACCATTTGTACCAAACGTCCTTTGAGCTAAACGTCATTTAAATTACTCTAATTTGGTACATGTAATTAGTATTAAAGCCTTAATTAAATTAGCTTAAGCTTTATGATTACGTGGAGTTCGAATCGAAACCCATTGTTAATGTCTTGTTAGATGTTTTCGAATCACTGCCGTTAAGTGCTGATCTTAGAGAGTTTCAACTATCCGTAAAAGGGGACGGGTACGCCCAACTCCTTCAGTAGCTAGAAACAGACTGATTTCGACTGACTTCACTTTGGCGTCGCACGTTGGCGTACCCTTTCCTGTTTACTGGTAGCTGAACTAGTCTGCGGTTTAACGAGTGTTATCATTGTTCGATGTTGTACATTGTATTTAAATGCCAGATATTACACTATTGGAAGAAGCGCGATTCCTGTCATTGGAATTTAAGCATAATTACAGTTATTAAAACTACGAAAAATTAAATTCCTCCAATGTTATTTTTAGATTTGTTTTCATAGTTACTATAGAAAGTCGATCTGAAAAGGTTTACCAATTTAAATTTATAATTCGGTTAACAGTTATTGGAGATGTTAATGTATAGCGGTTTAGTACAAAGATAGAGCTGCTCTACTTCAGGAATTTCTGCAATTTTTAAAACGATACATTTATGCAAGCTTAAACATTCTTTGTAGATTTAAAAAAAAACACATGTAATGCGAATTTCTTAATTGGATCATTGTTATTTTTCCTATATTGAACAGAGCGCACAATGTCAAAGGAATGCTTCTTCCATGCAGGCCCTTTGCAAATTGCAAAGTACATATATGTAATCTACATGTAATTTGTATTAGCGATTTTTCAAAATGGAATGGAGTCGTTGCAACAGTAGAACATTGGATGAGCTATTTCGATTAAAAAACATTGGTTTCACAAAACATTTAATTTATACTGTATGCATCAACAGCAGGTTACGGAATGATTTTCCATTTGTCCATTCCAAAATTATTCTGAAAGAAGAGAAAAATACATGCCATAAATAAATTTCAATGATGTTTATACTGTTTAAATGTGTTTACAAAAACTTCCACCTACTAGGTCAAACTTGGAAATTTTCTGGAAACCTACATGTACATGTAAGTGAAGAAAATCGAAACCTAGACCTTTGAATTTTTTTTCTTTCACTGATGCAGTTTTGGTGGAAAAATAAATTGAAAGCATGCAGTATAAGAAAAAATGATATAAAATATCATATGTAAACATAATAAAGAATTGTAGACGGATATTCTATATAGCCGTATATGTACATGTAGGCCACATGTTGCCCAAAGTTTTCACAAGTCTACATGCAAAGGAGAGGAAAGGGTGGTAGGGATAAAAAAATTCGGGGTTCTACGTCTTTTCATCGTGAACGAATCATTGCAAATGCCAAATGCAGATAATTTGTTTTTGCAAAAACACTTCCATGTACTAACGAAATCTAAACTAACCGATTCATACATGTATATAAACTCGGTATTTATTAAAAATATTCGTGATGATAGTGACCGCGATCATCTTATCCACGATGATCAGACCTGATACCGACGTTCCATGAAATCAGTTATCTCTTGATAAATATTTACAAAAGTAAATACAATTTATATAATATTGTGATTGCGGTGGTTGTTCAGTTATGTTCAGTTGGAAAAGCATATCATGAATCATATGACTTTCAATGCCAGGGGACTGAATACAGTTAGCTCAACCTTTTCTTTTGGAAAACAAGTACATGTAGATGTAAACCCTTTACAATTTTGGTTTGTTGATAATCTGAGTATCAAATAGAATTTGATATGATTTCAATTTTGTTTCAGTACTAATCCCTTGATAATGATAGTAAACGTACCTGAAATATAACAAGCGTCGTCAAACTCAACAGGTTTCATTCTAAACATATAAAATTTTTCATTACTTGAGTATACATGACTTCGTATTCATTTAAGTTATAATGCTTTTGGTATGTTTTTTCAAAATATGCGACATTTTTTAAATATTTATGTGCATTAATCATGTCAATGTATTTTAATTACTTTTAACTTATATGGATTAAGAATAAATGAATATTCAATTTGTTCTATTCTTCTGTAGATGCGTGCGTGTTAGCATCTTCTAAGAAAGTCCACCAAATCATAGCATTTCCTCCGAAGTTTAATTTTGCTTAATTAATGTATAAACATGTAATTGCGGTCAAGTTCATATCTGAAAGTTGGAAATCTTACTACGTTTTTATCATTTGAAAGATTTTCAATGTTTTTTAATTATTATTCAAACGGTTTGTACGCTGCAATAAAGTCAAAATGGCGGAAATATGAGCGCAATTAATTGCCCACTGATTTGTATTGATAATATTTTCCGAAATTCTGAAAATGCAATGATTATGGTAGCATCGTCTTTGACTGTTTATGGTATGAGAGTAGTGTTTTTGCATGGTTAATAGGGTGTAGTTCATTTATAAACTTTGAAATAGTTTTTGAATTATACGAAATATTGCACTTTTGCCCATTTGTTTAAAATTAGCCAAAATTAATAAACTTACCCATCCAAACATTCTCCGCATTGCTGTGGATTTGTGGCGCACACTCCAATTTCCATTTTATTGTAATCTGCACATCGCACACAGTCATTTGGAACACTTTCAGCCTATAGTGAAATTGTATTGTAACCAATTTGGTAGGTTTATTTTTGAATTTAAATTTGTTTCTACTTACATTAATCATGACGCTACCTAGTATGCCAATGGCAATCAGTACCAAGAACGTCTTCGAGAACATGATTTGCTTTGATATAAAATATTTTGGACAAAATTCTTTGTTCAAAAACGACAATTATTTATTTAACTTTTATGAAAATGAAAGAAGAGAGCTTGTGACCACAAATCAAAGAGATATGAAACATTTTATCGTTGCTTTTGTTTATGATCTGGTTTTCTATTATCTTATCATTTATGACGTCATTTCTAGTTAAGAAGTGGGTTTGTGCGTTTTTTTCCCCCGAAAACAATAATAAAACCACCAGAGGTTGCTGAGGTTGCGACAATACCCACCAGATGTCGTTGGTAACTGGACTATGGATGTTCAGAAGATAGTCCTTGGAATATTCTGAAGGTAACTGAATTTTAAATGTTCTCAAAGAATTGTTTGTTTGACAGGCTATACTTCTATCTTTGTCAAAATTGTAATGTTTTCCATGCCGCAAAACAAGGATGGTTTGCCACTTGCAAAGAACTTGTTTTGTAAATTCCAGCTTTTTAGGTAGCATTGATCATTTGCTATAAAAAGTAGATGATCAATTAATGATAATGTATCATTTATCGATGCAGAATGACATATACACTGTAGACTGGATTTCTCATTATGAATAATCCTATCCTTTAAAAATAAAAACTAGAGCCTTGGCCTTCCAAAAAGTAATGAGATTTTTATTTGCTTATCCAGGTAATCCTAAATGCAAGCTTGTTTATGCTTATGTATTTTTTGCTGGTAAGACCAAATTAATTACTTTCTCCACAGATATCGTATGACATTGTGAGCTTGTACAGTTTGTATTAATCTTAGATGTTTTTATATCCCTTTGTATATTAAATGTTTCATATTTATGTAGCCATGATTATCTACTGTAAATCCACCTTTAAAGAGAAAGTACTTCAATGGTATACAAAGCTGCTATTCTATAAAAGAATTTAAAAAAAGATAATATTTTAAAGTAAGATATTGAGAAAAGCAGATGTTAAATACAGAAATTTGCATAGGGAATACAAATCGCCAAAGCAGATATGATATACACTGTACTTGTTTTGACACTTTGACAGATTGTTTTTAATTTGTGCCACCACCGGCACCACGCGATCGAAATAGCTGTTGCACACACTAAATAAACAATTCTGTTAATAAATACGCTATTCTTATTCCAAGCATAGCAATAAACATCTTTGCAGTATTTCACTGGAGTTCTCAAATAAGAAGTTGCATAAAATATAAAGTAATCTAAAATACGCAATACTACTTTTATTTGAAAGCAAAATCTGTTTAAATAGAACGTCGTTGTGGGAACTTAAGCAAAATAGCTTAATTTCCAGAAAATAATACATTTAATAACGTATAAATGTCACCTACTATGAAAGCCATATTTATGTTTTTCTTGTCAACAAAATTTTCTTTGATGTCGAATTTTCAAATATGTATTAAATGTTAATTACAGGAGAAAAGGCTTCTTTGCCGTGTTGCCATGGTAACAGGACGACAAATATAGGTAAATTAATTACTATATCTGTAGCATGCAAAGATATACCGGTAGTTCATGCAAATTATAAACGAATTTCTATTGAGATGAAGGATTTGGTTGCTTGCGTTTTCGTATTCAAAATTGTTTCCACGACTTTGGCATGCTGGCATGCTCGGCTCATAGTGTTGGAAACCCCTAATAGCGTTAACGGTTGTGTTGTTGTTGATTCTGGCATACGGAAACGTTTAATTCTCATCCTCCTTCATATATTCATTTATGGTAATTTATTTTTTGATTGGAACTAACATTTCGGAGTCAGTCGTTATTGGCCATGGTTCAACCTTTATGATAAAATGGCTAGTGAGATTTATTTTGTCTAAATTTAATCCATATTTAATTCCTAGATTATCATTTTTCTTTGCCATGCCACTTTTAATCTCTTTGTTCGTATATCATTACGTGCTCTATACCCTTTGTTTCAGGTTGCGTTCACTACGCTGCACTTTCTCAACTAGATTTATGGATAAAACGAAATTACGCTATGCACCGTCTATTTCATCATAACGGGAACTGTAAACATTCGTAAGCAATATTAAACCCTAATATATGATAAACATGAAGAAAACAACTGATAGAACTGATATTTACAAATAACGTTCTTCCAGCTCGTCTAAATGTCAAACTCTTATTTTTATTTATTTCTCAGATTTAATATGAAGACGAGCTTGATTTACATTTTAGTTTAACGTCAATTTAATGTTTACTACATTTATTGATTTTACTTAAAATTTGCAAAAAGGATGTAACAAAGCAAATAAAATAACGGGAGATTTTTGTCCAATTTTTTCATTAGGTATTTCGACCCTCTTCAAAATAACAATTTGTAGATCGAACTTGCAGTTTCGTCTTAC
>JAQIXS010005910.1:0-11656 GCA_034700785.1 Rossiulus vilnensis
GAGCATTTAGGTCAGACGACGCGCACCCGACCAGACTAACAAGCCGTTTCACGCCCTGTTGCACCAAACTCCGCTTAAGTGCATTCACTTCAAGGCTGGTAGCACGAGCGCTGATTATCAACCGCGATTGATCAGTTAAGCAACTTTTAGTTTCCAGCTGATTTTGTGATTTTCTGAAAAGGCTGTGAGATGGTAAAAAGCATCCCAATGATCAGGGGTGGTCTTTACGTAAAATGACGCCATAATTTCACCGAAAACGTGATTTTAATTTTTTAAATTAGCTGCACTTTGTTGTCATACTAATAAAAACCTACAAACATTGTTTTGGAAAAATCAACGTAACTATCCTTGATGACGTCATTTTAATGTGCAAAAAGGGGATTCTTTAAACGCGTAAATGACGTCACATTTACATGTGTACGTGGCGTCACATTTTCACACAAACTGGTGAACTTTATTTATCCGCTTGTTTATCTTTTTAAATATTTTTTAACTCAGTAGGCCTATCGTTTTGGAATAACTGTTCCTAACTGTTCATATGCCGTCGTTTTAACTAGTGAAAAAACTGCCATTTTCTCCACAAATGGACGTTTTTTTAAAATATATATTAGATGTCTTAATATTAGTAACTTTTATTGGAAATTCTGCATTAAACTGAGAGGAAATGACCTGCAATGACTTCTTTTTGAGACGGACTAATAATATTCCAAATATTCTATTAAAAAAATTCTAAATAAGTTATTTTGGAATTTTGTATTTTAAAAAAATTACTTTAAAAGTATGGAAAACAAATTTTCTTCAAAATCAAAGATTCTGAATAAAAAAAGGTATACTCTATCTGCAATTTTCAAGACAGTTGGTAATCCTCCCAACCACAGACATCCTGTTTGAGCCATTATCTTCTGCAATTACCATTATGGCGCAACTGACCCTGACAGACTGCCAGCTAAGCAACTTGTTATTAACGTTTTGCTTCACAATATTTTGTTAATTATATCCAATCATACAGATAATAAACAAATTTAACAGTGTCTTGAAAACCATGCAAAGCGACAGCTTGTAAGTCAAGACTTATTCCTTAATTTTTAAGCTCTTCATTATAACAAAATCCCTCTCAATCCCAACCAGCATAAAAGTGCCCCAATTTACAATGGAGCAACATTAAACCAAGATGAAATCCAAGATCAAACCAGCACCCATTACGATCAACAAACCTGAACCCAAATTAGGACCTGGAGCATCGAGTGAGCCTTATCATCCAGTCTCTGCTAAAACAACCAAAAACGAACCTAACTTGCATAAACGCATTATGAATTTCAAATCCATTGTAGAAAGAATGTGCTGAACTCAGCCAGAATCTACTCCTCTCGGTCGCAAACATGATCACCATCAGCATAAACAAGTCCTGATGCAAAATTGATTGAATACAAATTAGGATCAAACCTTTCAATCCCATCTTGCATAAATTCAATAATTCCAGATCCAAATTATGAGCAGGTTCCAAACATAATTAATACATTAATTGATCACAACCAGCAGGCTCGAACCTTTCGATCCCACCTTACATGCAAACACTTAAAATTCCAGATCCAGATCATGAGCTGGTCCCAAACATAACCACATTCGCTGTTCTCAATTCAACCAGCATGAGCACGTCCGGATCCATTCTAACCAGGATGGAACCTCATTTAATTCCAGCTAAGATAAACCCGTTCAAATCCAGAGCCGAACCCAACACATCAGATCAACAATCACGAACCCAAACTGGGACCTGGATCATCCAGTTCTCAGCATGCCAGCCAGGAATTCCCTATCCCAAATTCCCAAGCGCTACCATCCCCCCGGGGCTCATTAGTTCCCAAATTAGGCCGCCCAATTAGCGGCCCGGGGCGAACGACACCCAGGGTGTCCGTTTCGCAATCGTTCCCCAAAAATGGCCAAGAAGGGCTTACCTTGAGCTTGGATTTGGGCACCTGGCCGTTTTTGGCGTCGTCCAGAAAATCGAACGCGTGCCATATCGCTGGCACGGCGTCGTTGGCCAGGGCGGCCATGTTGTTCAGTCGAAAACGTTTTGAATATGTTCCGCTGGACTCGAGCACCCTACGAACTCTGCTCCTCTCGAGGGTCGACGTCGGGGTTTGCATCGGGGGAGAAAAGTAGAAAAAGGCCACAAAAAAAACCTCTGCCTATTCCGGATGAGCGGTCATGCGCCCTCTGCCAGCCAATGGGCGCGTGCGGGGCCGTGACGTCACGGGGAGCCGCTCATCCGAACTACGCTGGCACCGACGTCCGAAGGTGGGAGCGCCGGGGTCGCCCATAAAAAGCGGAATGTATCGGAGGGGTCGCCCATACTAGAGGTCCGGGGATGGAAGTCAAGTTCAGTATAAGCATAGCTATGGTAAACGTTTGCAAAAACTGGGGAAAAACGATGGATTATTATAAAACGAGTCAACATTGGTTTACTGATGTAAAACGGGCCATCGCTTTTTTTTCAGTTTTCTAGTTTACCGCGAGAAAGAGCAGACTGAAATCCCGGGTAAAAATGTTGGAAAACGGATAGATTAACCTATGTAAAACAAGCTGCTATTTTACATCAGTTGAACAATCAGTTTTTCAGTCTTCCGTAACGTTTACATAATTCTCAATCAGTTATTGCTCTCAAACTCGAAATTCCGATTATATTAAGCATCTGTTTTTCCGAATTTAGGAATGTCCCTATGTCTGTGTGGCCCATTCGTATGGGCCGCCATGTTGATTTGGGGATTGTCATCCATTTTGATTTGGTCACAGAATTGGAAAATATTTAGGCCTTATTCCGGTAAATATTGTTTGTTTGAGTTTGGTTTCGTTTACTTAATTTAGCGTTTCCGCTGGGTTATGAAAATATTTCGTTTTGTTTTTCCGATTTCGGAATATCACTATGTGTGTGCGGTCCACTGGTATGGACCGCCATGTTGATTTGGGAATTGCCGTCCATCTTGAATTGTGCAATGGCCCTCCCGATCGATAAAGTTAGGTTTTTATCAATTACCGTGGGCGTAACGGTGATTCATTGGTTGGTGCGTAACGTCCGTGGTTAGTGTCACGCGGTTGTTGTCACAGTTGTTTGCTGTGGGTGTGACACCTTGGCCAATTGGTGTGCCAGTTTTGATGGCGGGAATTTTGAATAGTAGACACTGGCGTTGCTGTATTGGACCCAAGCCCGAATGCACTTATGGCAAAGAACCGTCCACCTAAAAGCAGATATCCAATTTAAAATTTCCTTTTCAAAGGCACCTAAATTTCCTTAAATACCTCTCGAATATCAAAAGAGAATAGCCTGAAATGCAATGCTATAAAACCGCACAGAATGTATTGTGCTTCAAAGAAATTATGCAAAACATATCTTTGCAACAATTTCATCACAGAACTGGCATTCCTCATGGTGTAGGGGTAAAGCAATCCAGATGTACCAGAAATTGCAAATGGTTCACTGTTGTTTTAAGAGAATTTCACCTGAGAAATTGATGAGGAATTGTAGTCATTGTTTACAAAACACAGCTATTCCTATTTCAAATTGGATATCTGATTGCTGAACAAGACAAGCTTTGTTTGCTTGCAAGTGTACAATATATGACTCCTCTTTCTACATAAGCACTAGAACCAATCATTTATTAGAAACAAACAAATTTTGAGGTTTGAGGTCATCCTCAAGAATGCGAAACTTTTACGATCAACGTTCTACTTTGTGGTGTTGGCAGGATCCTTCATCCTCCTGTTGCGGCTCTGCGGGGCGATGGTCGAATCGGCCATCAGCATTTCCAACTCGCTTTCTGTCAGGCCGTCCTCCTTAGCCGCAGAAGCACTCAGATCGCCATCCCAAGATCTCTCGGCACCACTAGAGCCCACGCTCTCCGTTGAACAGTCCAGACCCGGCGCCTTGATCAGAGTGCTGGAGGAGACGTGCACGATCACCTCCACTTGGGAGTTTCTTGACTGGCAGGGACTCTGCGAGGGACAAAGTGGTTTCAGGTTGGTAGAGCAAAGACGTTTCACGTGGCAACACTGTTTCCATCAAGGGAGTGTTACTTTAGGAATGTTTTGGGAAGAAATTCCCTGATGGCATGTAAAAGCAAACTTAGTTATTTGGAGAATTGGATATGTAGGACGCTTTTAGGGCATGGGCTTTTAGGACTTGTTTGCAGCCCTAAGCCACGAGCAATGGGTTAGTTCCTGCCCTTTCGGGAAGTACGAGAATTTCTTGACAAATTTGGGAATTTAACGAAAACCAATCGTTCTTCCTCAACAGACATTGGGGATCTGCCAGATCCACCGGACAATCAGCCCTCACCTCAGCCGCCCTCGCTTTCTGGAACCGCTCGGCCTCCTGTTCCATGGCGGATCTCTTCTGTTGCATCCTTTCGGCCATCATCGTCCGTTCCTCCTCCTTCCGCCTCCTTTCCTCCTCCACCCTCCTTCTGTCGGCCTCCTCCTGCTGCTGCATCCTCTTGGCCTCCTCCTCCAGCTGCATCTCCGTGACCCGCTTCTGGGCTGCGGCCGCATCCACGCTCTGCCCGGCAGCCGTGAGGGCCTGTCGCAGGAGCTCGACCCTCCTGCTCTGGTTGGCGACCGCCTGCTCCCTCTCGGCCATGGCGGCCTCCTCCTCCCTGAGCTTGGTGCCCTCCATCTTCATCCTCCAGGCGGCCTCCGCCCTCTGCATTCCTGCCATCTCCTCCATCTTCTTCTTGGCCAACAGCTCCCTCTGCAGCATTTCGATCCTCTCCCTCTGCCTCCTGAAGGCCTCCTCTCCCAGGCCTCTGGTGGACACCTCCTTCCTCTGCCTCTCCTCCTCGCTCTGGAGAAGCCTGAGGGCCTCCTCCTGCTGCCTCTTGGCTTCCGCCTGCTGTTCTTCCTTGGCGCGCAGGACCATCCGAAGCCTGTCGACTATCTCGCGCTGATGCAGTGAGGCTTTTTCCTGCTCGACCCTGGCCGCTTCCTCCCGCTGCATCAGGCCCTCCTCCTCCCGCAGGAACCGCTGGGCTTCCGCCTTCTGCCTGTCCAGCTCTTGCAGCTGAGAGTCTTTTTCCGCCAGAGCCTTCTCTAGGTCGGCCATCTTCTCGCGGTGAGCCTTGGTGGCTTGCTCCTCGCGTGCCGCCAGCGCCTCGTCCTCCCTCAGCTTGGCCGCAGCTTCCTCCTAGGGTTGTTGCGATATTGGTACATGCCTTCAGCAAATAAAATCCCCTGACTGTCCCAGGATTCCCAGGTATTGCATTACTTTGGCCGCATAACGAAACGCCGTAGGCCGTAAAACGAAACACCGCTCAAAGAGATGCCAAATATCACATCGAACGAGGTGACCTACCGCCTGCTTCGCAGCTTCCTCCTTGTCTCGCTTGGCGGCTTCCTCCTTGCCCTGCTTTGCGGCCAGGGAGTCGTGCATCTTCTGCATCCGCTCCTTCTGCGCGCTGACGGCCGCTTCCCTCTGCTTCCGGTCGGCTTCCTCCTTCTGCATCTTGTCCGTTTCCGCCCGCAGCAGGGCCATGGCGGCCTCCTTCTCCTTCCTGGCGCTTTCCTCCTCCTGCGTCTTCAGCGCCACAAGCTGCTGGATCTTCTCCGTTCGATCCCTGAGGGCCCTGGCCTCTGCCTCCCTCCTCTGCGCCTCCTCCATCTGCCTCTGCAGCTTCTGGTCTTCCTCGCGAAGCTGCCTGGCCGCAGCTTCCGCTTCCTCCTTGGCTGCTGCCTCCCGCTGCCGCTTGGCGGCCAGGGCCTTCTGCACCTGAAGAAGTTGACCACAATTGTCAAATGAAAGTCATGATAAATGTATAAAAAATTCCGTTTTTGAAATTCTTTGCTTTTCTACAGGCCAACAATGACCGATTTTGTCTGGTCCCTCGGGTCATGTTGGGTGGTCACCATGGCAAGGTTTTAGGTGTCAAAAGTTAAAATAAATTGTTTTTTCTATACATTGACCACCTGACTAATGTGACCGATTTTGTCCGGTTCCTTGGGTGGTCACTATAGCCAGGTTTCACTGTAGTCAGTGATTGGACAAGCATGCGTAATGGGTTTTACGTGGTTGAGGGTTGTTCTAACCAGTACGTGAACAACTAATGTGATAATAATACCTGATCGGCCCTCTCCTTCTGGAGCCTGGCGGCGTCCTCTCGCTGCTTCCGGTTGGCCTCTTCCGCCCGCAGCTCCCTGGCTTCCGCCGACAGCTGCCTGGCCGCTTGCTCCTTCTGCGCCTTCATGGCCTCCTCCGCCTGCCTCTTGGCCGCCAGCTCTTGCTGCAGCCTCGCGATCTTGTCCTTCTTGGCCCTGGCGCTCTCCTCCTTCTGCCTCCTTCCGGTTTCGGCCTGCTGCAGCTTGTCTGCCTCCGTCTTGAGGAGCCTGGCGGCCTCCTCCTTCTCCAGTTTGGCGGCATTCTCCTTCTGCAGGCTCTCTGCCAGGGCGGACTTCATCTTGGCCGTCTTCTGCTTCAGTTCCTCAGCCATCCTCTCCCTCTGCTGTTTCACCGCTTCCTCCTTCTCCAGGTTTTCGGCCTCCCTGGCCAGCTGAGCAGCAACTTCGTCCTTGTCCCTCTTGGCCGCTTCTTCCTTCTTCCTCTGTTCCTCCTCCTGCTGCTGCAGTTGGGCCATCTTGGCCTTCTGCTGCTTCGCTTGCTCCAGGGTCTTGAGCTTGGACTCCTCCTGCTCTCGCAGCTTGGCGGCCTCTTCGCTCATCTGCTTTTCGGTGGCTTCCTTCTGCCGCTTGGCTGCTTCTTCCTGTTTGGCTTTGGCCGCAAGTTCATGTTGCAGCTTCTTCACCTTTTGTTTGACAGATTTCGTTTCCGGTTTTGCAACGGATGGGACGATGGGAGGTTCGACGGAACGGCCCGATGGAGCGCTTGCTGAGTGGCTAATAATCGATTTACGTTCCAATCGATTACGTTCCAAACTAGGGCTATTTTTATAAATAAATATCAAATACTCTTCCGACCTTCTTGTAGTCTCCGATCCTTCTGCAGTCGCTGGTATAGTCACGGCAACGCTGGAGATACTCCTCACAGTAATCACCCCAGACCCTTTGCTACTCCTACTCGACCTCCTCGACTGAGGCACGCCCTGCACCTCTTGTTTTCTGGACTTCCCCATCGTTGATTTGGTAAACGCTGCTTCTTCCGCATTGGTTCTATCGGAAGCGCCTCTGCGGACCTGGGCGCGACGGCCAGACGACCCGTGAGCTTTGTCCAAAAAATCTGAAAGATGGTTAGGGTTTTCGATCGAACACCTTTGAGGAATTTGATTGCTAGAACTTTTCGTAGTTCTATTGTTTCAGACATCCACGAAAGCCATTCTTTATCCGTCCAAAAATGTCAAATAAACTGCTCAATAGCCATCAAGAGATCTCAAAAAGGCTATTCTTTATTTAAAAAGTTTCAATTGTGCTATGGAAACCCATAATTTTAAGTGTGACTATATTCAGATCTGTTGTTCCAAGAACGCCTAACGCAAATTTCAAATTGCTGTTCGTTCTAACCTTGCTCCTGATGGAGGAAATCGCTGTCGTCGGACTCGTTTCCCTGATTTGCATCCACGGTCACCGAACTGGACGCCGTCGAAGGAACTGTTTTAGAGTTACGAAAAAATTTGGCCATGATCAAAACGAGGACGACCAAAACACCAACTGCAATTTTGAAAACTAATTTCGACAAGGAATCCATCGAAGCTTTTTGAGATCGCCTTCCAAAGAATAGAATGCACGTGCGTTGGACGCACGTAGAGCATGACGTCACCAACATGGCGGCTAGCCGGGGTGGGAACGGACACCTCTTCCCAGAAATAGATATTTTAAAAATTAAAAAAAAAAACCAGGGCCACGCGGAACGATTGCGAGCATAATTACCCATTTATTGATTTTACAATCTGCATTTGAAATGAATCTATTATCGCAAAATTTCCCCGATTAATTTAGGGTTCGTGCTAAAATTAAAACCATTTCCCTTATTTTCAAGAAATCACCTTTGTAGCAAAATTAGTAACGAGCTATCGGTTTTATTGCAGCTCGAGGAATTTTCGGCCAATTGAATTTTCATCAATAAAACAAACGAAAATATTAATGAAAAATGTTATTTATCAGGTGTTTCTGTAGCTCCAGGAATTTCTAAGCAATTGCACTTATATATCCGTAAAAAAGGGGAATATTAATACTTACGAGTAATTCCTTTAAAACTATTTTTACCAGTGTCCCCGTTTGAATGAACCGGAAGCTGCTCCTCTCTCTGCATAAGTTCCAGCACCAGTAGGGCTTACCTTGAGCCTGGATTTGGGCACCTGGGCGTTCTTGGCTTCGTCCAGAAAATCGAACGCGTGCCATATCGACAGCCGAATGGCCAAACTTTAGGAAATCCAATCACATATTAGAATTACCATTATCACGAATCGCCCCAGAAGATGCCGATAAATTAAAATCAACACAAGTTATACTAAATAACCGCACCGAAACCACGACGCCACCACCAGGTGTGACAAACGATAGTCCACGGACGAGTTCTTTTTGACAAACAACTTTTAATTGGCCTTGCAACTGTTCCACTATCCGATCAATATACACATGCATAAAGGTTAGACCTAACGTTACAAATATCGCTTGCTCTTTGGAGTCGAGGAAGAGGAAGCGGGGAGAGAAAACAACGCAAAAGCCTGAAAAACTACGTAGTCTCGAATGGAATGACGCGGATGGTGACGCTACGGCGGAACAAAACGGCGGCGCTGGGAACGAGGTTGGGGGGAGGTTGCGGTAAAAGGAACCGTAGCGATACGACGTAAAAAAATAGGCAACCGCCGGAAACGACCAAAACCGCAGATCCGAAAGCCGGCCGCCCTTCGACGCGGAACGACTTATTTATATTATGTATACTTACAGAATAATTAGGAGTGGGGTTTATATATGTATACATATGGCCTCTTGGCGGGATTACGGGGACCGGGACCTGCGCTTGCTGCACTGCCGGGCAACTTTCGGGATTGGTCGGATCCGGAACCGAACCGCGACGACATCCGTTTCCACTCGTTGTTAAACGATTTGCATTTTATAACAATATACAACTCGAGCTTCGTTAAACACTGCTTAATAATTACGACGCACACTTAACGTTACCGCGAGATTTACCGGATTGCCGGACCGCGAACGCTGTGCCGTGCCGAAGCCGGGTTTTCGGACATTCCCGCCTCTCAACACCGGCCCGATTTTCGCCGGGAAGTTCACGGCTTCGGGGCAGGTCGGAAATCTCGGCATCGGAAAGCGGAAACCGAGATGCGAGAAAGCCAAAGCGGGCATCGGGTGCCGAATCCGGCTTTCCGAAACATACGCTCTTGGTTTTCGAAAGCCGGAACTGAGAGGTGAGAGAAAAACCGAAACGGGCACGGGGTTCGCGGCGGCGGGCAGGCAGCTTACGGGAGTAGAGAAAAATAGTGAGGGTGGAGGGTTATTTCAGCGCGCGAACAGAACGGTAAGCTACGTCCGAGGGTGAAGTGTGGTCGATGGCGGTGCCGCCCGGATCTCCTCCGTTCCTTTTTTTTTCGGTTTTGAATTATTTATCGCAATTTTTTTTCCCCGGAGGATGGGCGAGGAGCGGGTCCCGCTCCGCCCCGACCGCGACGGCGAAAAAGTCTGCACCGAAGCCACTCTTCACGCTTTGCTCCGAACGGGCGGCTAACGCTACGAGCCGGCGGCAGGCGCGGCGCTTCACATACCGTAGCCCTGGTAGGTGGGGACGCCGGGCACGCCCGCGCCATAGGCGCCATATGGCGTGTACCCAGGCGCCATCATGCCGGGGCCGGCGGTGATCATCAGTTGTGTCTCGCCTGCGAAGGAAAATCCCGGTCAGTTCTCTACTCGCAAAGAACCATCCAAGCCATCGAGGCTACTTACCGAACACCAAGGGTTTCTGCTCGTGCACCGAGCTCTCTTCTAATCGATGGGCTTCGGCATCCTCTAGTTTGTCCACCTGAAAGGCAACAGCAATTTTGGATTACGATCTGGTAGTTTTTATTCCTCAAAAGCTGTTTCTTCCGGAGCAAGACTCCGGACACTAACCTTGGTGATGTATTCCCGCATCACGTTGATCATGTAAGGCATCGCAAAGTCCATGATGTTGTGGCGCCACGCCAGCTCCAAGATCACGTCTGGGTGCAGCAGGTCGTAGCACTGGAAGAGGCTGGCCGTGAAGCACTCGAAGTTCTTCTCGTCCAGGAACCACGCCAGCAGCTCCTCGGCGATGTCCGCAGTCTTGGACTCGGCGGCATACTCGATCGCGTCCTGCGTTGCAAGAAGACGGGCGCAAGATCAACACGACGTTTTTCAATAGGGCTTTCAAAACCCGCCTCTTGGGAAGCCCTTACCTTGAACAACCTGTCCTTCTTGCACAGCTCCACGGACTGCTTCCATCGGTTATTGCCCTTGTAGAGGTAGGCCGCGATGCGCCGGAACTCTATCAGCTCGTGCTTCTCGAGCTTCTGCGCCAGTGCGATCGTGTCGAAGTTGTCGAAGGCGTCAATGGAGGTGCGCAGGCCCTGGTAGTCCTCCTCCTCGATCAGGAGGTTGTTCAGCGCCTCGTTGATGGCCTTGTTGTTCAGGCTCTGCACCGAGCGCAAGTACGGCTTCACCAGCTGGAGGTTGTTGGTCTGCGCAGATGGGAAAGTTGTAAATAAAACCGAATGTTATTGTATTTTGCTTGAATTTCTGAGGATATTGGCCACAAATGACCTTCTTAAATTCACACTCTTAATAATCCAACTGGACACTGCAAGAAATTGTGCAATAACGCGACATCTCGAAGAGAGCGTCTTACCTTGGAGAAGAAGCTGACCGACCTCGTGTGATCCATGCGTGGGGCAAGCACGAGCAGCAGGTCGTTGAGCATCATGGGCTTGTAGTCCAGGTAGAACTGGATGGCCTTGTAGTAGAGCTCGATGTTGGCCACCTTGGTGATCACCTCCTTGAAGTGGGCCTCGCGCCAGGCCTCCGTCGGGTGGCTCATCATGGTGACGGCCGCGTTGTCGTACTCCTCGTACTTGTCGAAGAGGAACACCAGCTCGGCCCACAGGTGCGCCTGCTCGGCAGCCCGCAGCACCTTCGAAATGTTGACCCGCGACCAGAAGAGCTACAGGTGCTCGCGCATCTTTGATGGCTTGTACTTAAAGAGTACAGGATGGCCAGCTCCGTAAACATGCCCATGTGGGCGCGCTCCAGACCTGCAACGGGAAGTGAATGTCATTCCTTTTCACAGGGCTCCCACCGCAATCAAATTCTGCACTTCCCCGAATGCTCGCCCTGCACAAGAGCCTTGAGAGGAAGGAATCCTCCAAAATCCCTACCTAATGCAGCTTTCAGCAAGTTGATCAGTTCGTCAAAGTAGCCCCGGTCCTGGTAGTAGGTGATCAGGTCGTCCAGCTCGTCGGTGTGCACCACGATGTGCAGACCGCACATCTGCGCTAGGCGGAACTCCTCGCTGTCCACGCAGGCGAAGCACGCCTGATGAAAAAGGCTAAACGGTCAGCTACTACAAGCAAACTTCACGTACGAAACGCAAGCAACACTCGCCTCTTTCCACGTTCTGGTGCTGTTGGCTTTCCTGGCGCTGTCCACGGCGCCCTGGAACTCCTTCAGGTGCACCAGTGTGATGGTCAGCCGCGCG
>JAQIXS010005911.1:0-11649 GCA_034700785.1 Rossiulus vilnensis
AGTGTAACAGCCCAAAAAATGTACACGTTACTAGATAATTATCCTACTTAAGTGTTAAGGTTGTACAACACCATCATTCTGGTTCCTGATGTCAGTAATTGGGTTTTTATGGGCAATTGAACTTTTGCACCCTCTGATCTGTCTGGAAATTCCCCCTCCCCCCGCCTTTCGCCTTTCACCACGTTGATAACATATTTTTACAAGCAATAGTAGATATTCGGCCATCAGATCTTTTATATATTAATAGCTGTGATAGGTCCAGAGTTTAGGACCACATTCTTGTTGGCGTTTTCGACCATCCTGCTGTTTACACGGTCGTTGCTTACAGCTGCCGTTAAACTCTGGAAACATCTCGTTTTTAACTTTACCAAAATGAGTTTCGCCACCGGCTTCAGATGACAGCTTATGGATTGCTAGCCGATTAGATGGATCCGCCAGATTGGCCAAACTTTTTCCCTCGAATTTTATTACTTTTCCAACAATGTACAGAAGACGTTCTTTAAAGACTCTGTAAGCCATTAGTGTAGCGTGTCCGCGTGTTTCCTCAATCTGTAGCACGAACAAAAAGTAATTTCGATCCAAATGGAGTGACAATAGATTGTCGCCATTTTTGGCGTCTCTCCTACCCCCATCCCTTTTTTGTTCCTTCCCTTTTTCCAGATTTTAATCACAGAGGCCAGCTGTTGCTGTTGCCAGGGTGAAAAATCACTTACGGCTCGCTCTTCCACAAGGATACAATTATTGGACGGTTTTGTTGTTGCAAATAAGGCGACTTCCGGTTAGGTTTTCCAATTAATAGCGAGTCGACTGCAATTGCCCGAGTTGACTTCAGGGGTTAACACGTCACATCCGAGGGTCGTCCAGAAGGGACGTCCTTTATGCACATCCTCTTGGAAGTGGTTCCAAACTGTTCCAGATCCCAGGATATGGGCGATTATCGTGGATATTGGTGCCTCAGATAAAGGACACCATTCATCAATTGTTCAATTAGAAATCCAAGGTATGTAGTCTACTTAGTGCATTTGCTGGATGTTCATTGAACTTTATCATGGACATGTGCTGTATGTTCATTGTTTCCGTGAAGTGGTTATTTTATTACCATGAACATATACCAACTGTATTCATTGATACCGGCTCTTTTCAATGGCAATTGCAATTGCATGTACTGGCAATATAACAGTCGTAGAAATATAACAGCTCAGTCCAATGATGTTTACCATTAATGTTCATGGAAATGTGAATGGAAATGTTTCATTGATATTTATTTTATTTTGGAATTATAATAGCTCCAAATATATGCATTACATTAACCATAACAGTTATGTTTAGTGATATTTAAAATAGAAATTTATTAACTCTCTGCTCTTTTCGTTGATATGTGTCATGGTAATACACCAGCTCTCATCAAAGATACTTACCATGAATGCCTACCAGCTCTTTTGGTGGTTATTTTCCATGGAAAAACACGATCTGTTTTTCATTGATATTTATCTTGGAATTGTATTGGCTTTAAATAAGATATTTAGTATTACATACCAGTTATGTTTAGTGATATTCACAACTGAAATATACTGGCCTCTTCATTGACATTTGGCATTATTTTTCCTGTGCAACGATATTTATCATGGGAAGACACCAGCTCTGTTCGATAGTGCTTACCATAAATGTCTACCAGCACTTTTGGTTATCCAACAAAGAAAATGTCGTCTCTAATCAATGAAATTTGAAATGCAATAGCTCTGAATGTCATCTCTGTTCAATGACATTTACCATGTACTGCCAGTTCAGGCTTATTTGTGTCTGAAATATACCGGCAAGATCATTGACATTAGCCATTACTAACTCTGTTCGTTGATATTTATCAGGTGCATATATACTAACAAGGTTTGTGATATTTTCTACTGTGCTATACCAGATCTCTTATGATTTGGTATATTTGAAGAAAACCTCTTTATCTATTAACTCTTTATAACATTCTATACACTACAGTTTAGCTATACAAATGGAAATCCTTTGTTTGGTCATCTCTTTCTTCAGATTGCCATGTACTGTCTCTTTTCATTGATACTTATCACTTAATTACATGGCTCTATTTAATGGAATTTACCATATCAAACCTCTGTTCAGTGGTATTTTACCTGTGGTGGTTTCCATGAAATACAGGCATTTTTAGAACCCCTATGATAGTTCGTGGCTCATAAAAATATGAAATAAGGAAACGAAATATTGATTTTAGGCGCCTTATTTTGCGAACGGCCCTTGCCCGGGTGCCCCGTTTGCCTGGCGGAGGAGGGCCTTGACATTCTGGCCATAGTTTTTGAAATATATTTGCAACTTCGTCATGATTTTCGTTGTCATTTTTTGTGCCCTTCGTATACGTTCTAGCATATTACAACGCGGTTGAAATATATTACATCCTCACAATTTATTTTATTGGAAATTACTTTTTTCCACATCCCCTTCGCCTCTTCCGCACCAGGCCTATTATTTGAAATTGGATGAAAGTGCAACAACCCCCTCTCTTTGTGCCTCTGTCGTTTTCTTGCCTCAATGTGTTGGCCTCGTACGTCAGACCATTGACATTCACGAATATTAACGTTGAGTTTTGCTTCAATACTTATTTCCTGCCCTTGTGGGACCAATGGGGTGTGATAATGGGTAGCAATTGCCAATGCAGAGCCACTCGCCTATTATCCCATTGGATTTCAAAGGACCTCTTCCTACACCACCCCCTCCTAGTAAGGACGACCTCCATAACTTGGGCAGTATTTGCCGTTTCGTACTTCAAGGTGACGTTCACATGGTCTTTTGAAGCTAATATTATTTTGCAAACGCAATTTCTTCTGTATTTAGATAGTTAGTTATTAATGCTCTGAAACAAATTACAACCATTGATTGAAATTTAAGCCATGAAAGCTCTTGAAAAAACATAGTAGAAAACGTATTTGGAAACCCTTGAAAAGTCATTATTTAACAAAGCATTTACTGCCTTGTGAATAGATACAATGTATAAAATGTGTTTTGTACATGCCCATTCTATTAAATGTTTCAAATCAGTTATGAAATTAAAATTGTGTTGTTCGTAATCATAATTCCCACTGACCTGGAAAACCTGGAATTGTCAAGGAAGCAGAAACAACCTGGAAAACGCAGCGGAATTTTAATATTTTCAAGGAAAGTCAGGGAAAGTTTAAAAAAGAAAAAAATGCTATCCTTAAATTGTCGTATTTTCAAACAATTGTTTGATAATGCTCAGAAGAGGGCGTATCTAGTCACATTAATGCAATAATAGGGAATTGCTAAGAGTAATTAAAATAATGTTCAAATATGACATCGATATTAATATTCTTGGCTCATGCAGGTATTTATTAGAAATTGCTTAATTCTAATACGAAAGTTGATTCTTCTTCGAACTGCATATAAAAACTTAAAATAAAAGCTAAATATTACTTACCGAAAAAACAACGTTGCTAGTAATAAGAAGCTCTTGCGAATAATTCATAATTTTAGTTCACTTATTTCCTGAAAAAAGTAGGCACTAATGATCGAGAACTAATTTCGAGGAAATTAAAGAAATTATTTCATAAAATATTCATCAGCCTGGTAAATGCCAGTGGTACATAATTTACTTATGTTGTTGCAAAGCGAGGCCAGTTTTTGCATCAAGTTTAATTCTAATAATAATTCGAAGGACTTTTTTTCTGCGTTTGGCTAATTGCAATTCAAATTCTGAGTTATTTTGTAATAATGTGGACTTAAGAACTTACGTGAAGAGTTAAACTCTTTTCATAATGTGTTTCTTTGTGTGTGGCTTTTTTCACTTAGTCTTAGTCAATAAGTGACTAGAACTGACAATTACAAATAATTGAAGCAGTCAAAAAATCTAATAAAAAAAGTATTTATTTCATATATCATTTATTTTGGTTTGCAAAACTTTTCTATCGCAATTAAAAGTTATGGAAATGCTCTTATAACCATGCTAAATTTAATCAAAAATGTAATTCAATGAAATATTCCATCCTCATTAGATATATATAAAAAATGAAAGTGACTTCAAGTAAAATGTGAAATAATTCATATAAATAGCCTTTTTAATATACAACAAAGGTATCGTATCAGAAAATAATTCTGTAATATATTGTACAGTGGCATTATTTTACTGCAAATTTCGCTGAAATCGCATTGATTTTAAAGAAAACATGGTTGAATGGCTTAATGTTACTCAAAGTGTTTTTAAAAAAGTAGTTTTATTCTGTAATGAAAATCGTCGTATGCTGCATCAGTGATATTAAATTATAATGATTTTTTTGTTATTTTCTAAATGTTTCTAATTTATTAATTCTTCAAATTATTCTGATTTTTAGTCCTTGAATCTGGGATAAAATATTCAAAGTATCATGCCATTTAATCATATTTCAGGACACCCTATGCATCGCAATTGAAACCATTGCTTGACCATTGGTGCCAGCCCTTGTTGACCGTAGTGGACACAACTGCTTCTGATTATTCGGTCGACAGTGGTGGTTTGTGAGGTTGAAAAATTCATTGACCAGACCGCAATCCCATTTCGTGTTACTTTCGACTTTTGTCAGACAAATCAATCGAAAATGAGAAGGAAAAATAACGCCACTAAGGTTGTAAGTCCGGTTTCATTCGCCGTTTATTTTACTGTAATCAAATTAATGAACGTCTGAACGTCGCTTCTGGTATTGGTGGCGCCACCGGCCCATTCTGAAGGCCAAAAAATTCGGTTAAAATGGTAATCAATCAACTGAAATATTAGAGAAATATTAGCGGTAGGCTTACTGCTAACAGAATAATTTAGCCTAATTCTGATTATTTGTGAATTGCTATTCTGTCTGGTTTCATCACCTTCCGCCATCTTTGTTTAATTATGAAATAAATTTGTTGACAATGTCATGCGTGACTACGTTTTTTCTTAAAAAAATTGGTTGATAATAGATTCATCAATAAGTGTAGCTTGCAGAAAAAACATTAAAAAATACATTTATCAAGACAGTAATAAATACGTATTTCATTTACATCGCATTCAGTGAGAGAACATCGATTCTACAAAGAATACGGTACACATTAATTAATTGAGAAGTAATTTTTTTCTTATATCTTCCACCTAATTTTTTCCCGTTTAATAATGCTATTCTATACATATATCAGGTTTGTTTTTTGTTTCTTTGTTGGCATCTTGATTTATTTATGAAAGAAATTTTTTTCTTATCTCATATGTACCTTTGTATTTTAATTGGTTGTTAATGAGTTAATCAGTTTGTTTGTCTGGTTAAACAAATATTAGAATTAAATAAAAACTAAAATTAAAATTAACACTAATAAATACGTATTCGTTAAATCACATGATATTTAAAAAATATTCATAATACATGTATACATTAGGTTATTTAATTTTAAAAGTAGTATTGCCTGTAAATGATACATATTATAAAACTTCATACATTTATAGTGTTTTGCAAAATATTCATATATTCAAATATTCAATTTGATGACTTTAAAACGTGATTAAACAACATTTACTGAAAACGTTTTTAAACTTCGTTAAAAAAATAGCTGATTTTCCTATTATCACCACCTTATCAAAAATAATTTAAAAAATAACATTGCTACACACTGGCGATTTATTTTAGATAACATGTTATTTAGAAAACATGAAATCACTTAGAATTTAAAACATGAAAGTACGAAGACATGTTTAAAATAAAATCAGATGTTAAGAACAATTATTTATTTCAAATCATTGTAGAAATGAATTCCATAACATAATTTTATCTTCCAGTATTGTTTGGTTTTGTTTGTCCAAAAACGTCCACTGTTACTGACAGTATCCCAGCATTGGTACTGACTTTATACATCACGGTAGTTATTGACAATACCTGTTTATATTGACGTCAATATCGATCGTTTAGGACCATAATGAAACGTGCAAGGTGGTTGGCACGCACGATCGTGCTAATTTGCATGCCATCCTCGATGCATTATGCTTGAATGATATCTTATCTCCCCATCTTCGTGTCATCATTAATGCATTTTACGCAATTAGCATTCAATATCTGTGTCGAAGCAACGTGATTTCGTTTCGTCTCCCAGGGGGCGGCGAGTGTGGATCACGTGATAAAGCTGATTTACATGTCGAGCAATCAGATTAACAATTTGCATCTCATTTGTGAGTTGCTTTTCTCAATTGGCGAGTGTATCGTTTTAAGCATTGTCATTATTATCACGAGCGTATTTAAGTGCCGAAATTATAGCACAAGGCCTCCAGCCATGCTTAGCGTCCTAACAAATAAAATTCAAACGTTTCCTCCAAACACTGAACATGTATGTTCTTCACGTATCCCTTGTTGTTTACGAATATACCTGAAAAAATCAGCCTAATGGATTCTAACCATGCTTATGCAGAAGTATGTTTGGACACTGATATTATTAAATTAACATTAGATTCATTAACATTTCTATTTTGTTTCGTTCATCGGTCTAGGAGGCCATAAAATAGCAGTTTTATGTTATTTTTGTTGCTATGTTAACAGCTATCAACCAATTAAAAATACGAAAAAGGTGTTTTTTTTTAACTTCTGAAATTGATGACTGCGTTGAAAATGTGTTAAAACACTGTTCTTAAAGTCATCAAAATTTAAGCCCCTGCCTAATGGCATAAACAAGACATCGGTTAAATTATCGAATCATGTCTTGTTTTTGATCAGTTAAATGAAGAAAAACAGTATTGTCTTTGATCAGTTAAATAAACAAATGCTGTCGAGTCTTTCATCACTTAAATGAAGAAATGCTGTCTAATAACCAGCCTTGTCTTTGATCAAGTAAATATAGGCCTACATGTACACATACTGTCAAGCGTGTTTGATCAATTAAATGAACAAACACTGTCAATTTATTGATCAGTTAAATGAACAAAACGTTGCCAAATGTTTGAACAGTTAAATGACAAAATTCTGTCAGGACAAAAATCTTGCAGACACCATGTTCGAATTGTTTATTAAAAATGAACCTTTGTTCAAATTATGCTAACAAGGACTATTTTAACAGTTTAAAATCGTGTTATACATGCATACTAAAATGGAATGCTACTGTATTAGCTAGACCTTGAAAAAATTAGTTAAGAAGATCGACTGCTGTATCCTGCAGTCATTGATCAATTAGCTGATCAGACAAAATATTTAGTTTAAAGGTATGTGTACTTAAAAAAAATAAAACTTGTAGTTGTGCATTCAATTGCTAAATTAGAGCAAATTGCCCTCAAATTGATATTAGTGTAAATAATTTACTAAAATATAATTGGCCAAAATTCATTGCACAATTGGTAAACCATTGATCATTTTATTGACCAGTTCATATGGATTCCATGTTCTGTATTTATTTCAAACATTCAGTTTCATGTCCATGAAATGTCTGGTTTTTGTCCACAAGAGCTCACCGAGTAGTTGATGATATGTGAGGTAGATTGGTTTCTCCCGATGGAAGACCGCAAAATCGGTGATTAAATTTAATTGATCGTGGTGCAACCAGCCGTAAATCCGTCATTCTCGTTGATTATGTTTGGAAAGCCTCAATTTTCTCGCTTGGCCCCTTCATTTTGACCCGGCTCAACTTGGATTCCCTAGAAATTGCCAGAGCTAATCCACCAATTAGATTGCAGTTCGTAGTGTTTTATCAATGCAAATGATTGAAATCCTACGTGGATTTCAACTGGATTAACCCTTGACTCAGACTTGAATCGATTTTTGCCACGTACTTTCAGCTGTGAAATCGATCCTGTGTCATATTTTAATCATGTGCCTCAACATGAGCCGAATTCTTGATGGACTTTTCGTTGCAAGGCCCTTTGAAACACAACCCCATAAGTGAACAAACTTCCAGAAACAGTGCTGAGGGTTGAAGGGATATGCACTAAGGGTGACAGACCATTAGGTCTTTAGCGCCAGACTACCTGCATACGTTTTTTTTTCAGTTTAAAACTACAGGGGCCATTGCCCACCTGCTACAGTAATGAGGAAGCAATTATTAATAGTCAATACCTGACTATTTCTTGATTGGATGGAAAATGAATAAAAACACCATTTAAACGCTAAAAGTTGTAGATATCCAAGGGGAAAATAACAAACAATACTCAAGCAACCAAGGCCATGCACAAGGGGGGCTTTGAGAAGGGAAATTCCCCCACCCCCCTTTTATACTGATATCAGTGTGATTCTGTACTGATATCCCCATATATACTGGTTTTTGGGACTAATGATATCGGTATTATAGTGGTTTTGGGACTGCTAATATCAGTGTGGTTAGTGATATCACTACATTTTTTACTGATATCAATATATGATCAGTATGTTTGTACTGATATCTACTGTAATTATTATACTGATCTTTCCACCAGGGTGTATGGGCTTTTGCAAAATTCCGCATGTGATCTAATTGGTCAAAACGCTGTCTGATTCGTTATTAATTCGTAGCTTAATGCCCTGATCAAAACTGACGTTTGAGGTTATTGGGTGTGTCAGGGTCTGTTTTTGGTTTTTCACTCGATGGTCGTTAGTTCAATGAGAAAAGTTTGAGTTGAAAAGAGTTTGCCATCGGAGCGGAAGATTTAGATTGGCAATTAAAATCTCATTAAACGAGCTTCAGATATTTTGCTGAATGGATTTAATAACAAACATGCCTAAGGATTAATGTTTAAAAAGCTAATGCATAGAGGATGATGAGGGGGTAAGGGTTAAGAACAAAGGAAATCGTGTTTTCCATCTCATTATTGCTGGATGCTTGAGCAAATAACATCTGTTTAAAAGTCAACTAAATCAAGAATCTTTTTGAATTTTCTATTTCATTCATAATTTAAGATCAAGACCTTATTACGAATAAGGAAAGTAAACGGTGTGTAACGATCAAACGATGAATTTTTGATGCAAATTATTTTAATATTACTGATGATGTTCCGCTGGTTTTTCGAATCCCTTTTGGCTCGGAGAAATCAATTTCGGAAATATCACAGAAATCTTGTTTCGAAAATTGTGTGAATGATTCAAAAATCACATGATGTTAATTTGTATTCTCGATTCAGAAACGATTTTGATGACACCCTGTATGGTCAAATCATCATGGTTAAAACGCGACCTGCGATGGAAATGCAAAACTGATTTTTGTCCCTGTATCAATCCCGACCCAGAAAAATGGCTACTATTACAAGAAAATTGCACATTTTTGGTTAAAATAATTGATATATTTGTTAAATTTATTTTTTCCCTCATAGAATTGGTCGCCCACTAGGGTTTGAGCTATTTTTTTATAATTTTGAAAATATCCCGTATTTTATAAATCCCATCACTCCCCCTCCTCCCCTCCAAAAAAAAAACAAACTATATGGCCCACTATGCATGAAGGTGAAAACCATTTTACAGGGGTTGCATTTTTTTAATATGTAATTTTTATTAATTAAACGAGTTAGTTTGAAAATATAAATAACATAATCAGGTAATCGACCAATTTTACACCGGGGAAAATACATTTAGCTTTTATTTTTAGCAATTATTAATATTAATCGTTTAGCAGTCCCTAAGTTTGATGACACCCTGTATCGTCACACATCACGCACTGTCCAATCAACTGGAAAAGCTTTCAGTGTGATCAAAATATCAATTTTTTAAAACTTTATATTTAACAATCATTAATCATTTATTGAAGGCGTGACTCTTTCAATAGAATATAAGCTTATCAAGTATTAATTACTTAATTTCAACCATTTTTGTCCATGACTTTTTACGTGTAGTTTTCCCTCCAGAAAAAAGAATTCAATTCAACTCAACTCAGTACCCTTTTTATAAGTTGTATAACCTATTAGACATATTATATAACTGTATAACCTATTAGACATATTATATAACTGTAAAACCTATTGATAATTTATAACTTAATGTCAACGAATGGTATTTGTCCATTACTTAACCCTTGGTCTAGTTCAGTGTATTTTTCCTAATATTTTTTTTTGTTAAAAATTGTTTTAGTGTGAAATTCCTTCCCACATTTCCGAATAAATTAACGTACTGCTAGAATACATTCATGTATATCAACTTTATTCGCAAATCCAACTGATTGGTCGATCCTTTGGTGCCAAATATATTTCTTTTCGTTTTCCGTTATTTGATCCTTGAAAAATGAATGTTTTTTTTCCTCTCCCTCTCCTGCTTTTATTTGCATTTGGGTAGAATTTCATCCCGGATTCGGAAGCTCCACGTTTTTGTTTTTTCGTAGACGACAAAAGTAATTATTTCCATCACTCGACATTGTTTTTGTGTTTTCAATCGTTGGATGTCTCGTGTTTTATTGAATTTTTGGCCGGTGGGCCTACTTTAAATATTGTTGATGCGTCATCTAATCTTCGCCTTGGCGTTTTGTCGATTTTCACCAATTACGTTTGATATTGGCAAGGCAATCCATCATCCTTTAACTTAAGTGAACCTCCTCCTTTTTTTAGCATTTCGGTTTGTTTCCATGGCCCCTGAAACAATGCCAGCGAAATAAAAAAAAATATACAAACTGTTGCTGGGCATTATTACGAAGGGAATGATGCGAAAAGTTATTTTTTTTCGTATAATTTCCTGTCGCCACTTAGATTTCGATTTACTATAAGTGATTACGATAGGCTAGAGTGGGCTGGGGGGTGGTTGTAAGAAAGAAAAACTGTATTTGTTTTTATTGGTAATAATTCCGTTAGGAGGGGATCTCGGCCCCCCCCCCTTCCCCCCTGCTTTCCAAAGACCCTCTTATTAAATTGATTGTCATTTCGAGATATAGCTGAAATGGGAAAATTTCCAGTTGTGTTTTCTGCTTACTGCTTTTTCAAACCCATGGCGTTTTTCTCTCTCTTAATGGCATTTTCCATCAAAACCCACTTTCTGCTCTTGCTTTTCCTCGACAGTTTGATTAATATCGGCAATTGATTGGAGCTCGTGATAAATTTGAGCGAGCCATCAGTCATCAAAAATTCAATTGCATAGCCAAAATGTCATTGCAATTTCTCGGCAATTTATATCAGGGTGAGAAGCGTGCATTTCGAGGTCGAAATTTCCAGCTTCTCCTAAATACGCTTACAGGGTGCCCCTCACAAACGTCTAATTATTATTATTGTTTCTCTTAGTTTTGGAGAAAAAAAAACCTGGGGAAAAGATCAGTGTGTGATTCTCTACTAATCAGTATGATTTTTTTACCGATGTCACTATATATATATATATTTGGTACTAATATCAGTATGATTCTATAATGATATCAGTATGATTCTATAATGATATCACTATGTATAGTCAAATGATTGTTTGGGACTGCTGATATCAGTATGCTTAGTGTCCCAAAAACCACTATAATATATATGTGTATATAGAATCATACTGAAATTATAGTGGTTTTTGGGACTACTAATATCAGTATGATTCTATGCTGATATCACGATATATAGTGGTTTTCGGGACTACTGGTATCAGTATGCTTAATGTTATCAGTATTATAGTGGTTTTTGGGACTACTGATATTAGTATGCTAAGTGTTATCAGTATTATAGTGGTTTTCGGGACTACTGATATTATTATGCTTAGTGTTATCAGTATTATATAGGGGTTTTCG
>JAQIXS010005912.1:0-11648 GCA_034700785.1 Rossiulus vilnensis
AATTTGAAAACTAGTGCAGAAAAACTAAATATTAAAGATGAGTTTGTGCTGTATCAGAATAACGACCCAAAACATACCCCCCATATAGTCACGGAATGGCGTCTACACAACTGCCCAAAAGTGATGTAACCTCCCCCTTAGTTTCCAGACCTAAATGTAATCGAACATCTTTGGGGCCCCCGCTGCCTCGGTCGCTCCACCACCAGTCGTTTACGTCGAAGGCCCTCAACCTTACCATCACCATACACCAGCATCTGCGCAAACCTTCCCACAATACCTTGCGTAATCCGGACAAGATTCGCTCATACACCAACAAGTGACGCAGAGAATGTATTGTTCGTTATTAAAGATTTGTTTTAATTCTTTTACGAGAGTCGTCATTACTCTCACAGCGATAAGTCCATTAGCTCGGCTTGGATCTTCTCTCCTGAAGGCTTCCCGCTGACTGCTGGTTTAACTCCTCCGTTGCCAGCAGGTCTTCGAGAATTCCTGGACCCTGGAATCTCATCCTACAATACGTGTTACAAATTATAGCCATTTTATAACCAGGCTGGTTGCGTGCTTCTTAGCCCATCGATATCAGCAGTAAGCTGTTTACATCCAGCTTTTGATTGCAAACATATCATAGCTGTGTATTTTTGCTACCAGTTTTCCAGTGCAAACTAATCACAGCTGTGCTTAATTTACTACCAGAGTTTAAATGCGAACATGTTAAAACTACCAATTTACTGCAAATCCATGTCTTATGCATCAATATCTAATTATTATCATCATATCAATTATGTGATACCTACCATTCAGGTAACATATCATGTTGATTACATTGGGTCTTCAAGGCCATTATCAGGTTAGACTGGTTGCACTGCTTAGTGAAATAAGTGTTAAGTAGGTGTGGGAACTGAATTTGTTAACTCCGTTTTTGCATACAGCCGAAATTTTGAGTCATATCCGAAGCACACTACTTAAACGTGGGTGGTCTCGTATTAATATCACGCAGCTGTGATGATAAATCGATAACTGGTAGCAAACATATGATGTAAATACTACCATAATAAACAGCTGTGGTATTGGCCTTACCAATATGAAAAATAATACATGTATATTACAAATATATGTAGCCTAAGCCTATGTATAGTTTTAATATACTGTATTAAAATATTTTTTACAATTGAAATTATATTTGTGATACATAAATATATTGGTAATCATACGAATATATAGAGGAGATACATGCATAATATTATCATATTTTCGGAATATATTTTAATATGATGTCATCCACATAATATATACTTAATTGGTCAATGTATAATAGTTTTAAAGTCATTTTTAAACATTCATCCAGGTGAATTAAATGTATTTATAGCCTATACAGTGAAACCTGGATAAACGAACCCTGGGTAAGAGGGAAACATCTATAAGTGGGATGTTTTCACCTTTCTAAATAAGAGAATTTTCCCCTTTCTTATACTTGTATATATGTGGAAGGATAGGCCTAAGCTATTTCATATATTTTATCAAAACACTTTATTTGAAATATTCCTACATATAATTGTCAATTTAATAAAGACAAGGCATGAACTGTACTGCTCAACATTTCATGCTTTTTTAAATTTATTTAAACAAATCTTGCAGCCAAATTATTTATGTACTGTATTTGCAGTAGAATCTTTAAAGAATCATGATAGCCTAGGTCCTCGGTTCGATCCCTGCTAAATTAGTTTTTATTTTCAATTCTGAGATATATTGCATACATTGACCATTTATAATTCCAGATATTTCAGCTATTTATTTTATATACATGTATGAACTCTAATCAACATATATTTTAACATTATTTATAATGCATTACTCATATATAATTTTTCTTCGAATACAGTTTGAACACAAGTAATTATATCACAACACCTTTAGTACGATCGATTACAAGGGATATTTCACTGTTCCTTAAACTTCAGGTGCCAGATTAACTAAGAGTGGCGATGAACAGCCAGATTATCCGAGATATCGGATGTATTTCATAGTCTACGTTTTTGTGTCAAAGTACATGTAAGCTTACAATTATGTGTATTCATTTAAGTTATGACAACCCCTCGAAACTGCATCAATATTAGGCAGAACACTTTTGAAATTCAATTCCAAATTGTGATATACATGTATCCACTTTCACCTTAGGTACAACCCTTGTAATGATGTTCTTTCTGGCATCGTTTGGGTTGTACGCACGCATGCCACCAAAACATCAGCATGACGCCAACAAATTTGAAAGTAGAACGACACTCATTATCTTAGGATAAACTGTGCATGCTGGTCCGTTACATCTGATGTTTACTACTCAACTAAAAGTTCGTTGCTTTGCCCAAAAATGGCACCATATTGATGAAAATATGTCACGTCGACATTTAAATATAGTAGACCAAGTGTTTAGCATCTGCCAAAAAGCTTAAGAGCAAATTTCAAATAAAACTTAGCACGGGTATCCCAAAAGAAAATCGCATAAAAAGTGGTAATTCTGTCATTTCTGGACCACTTCCTTTTTCAAAAATGGCAACAGAAAATGTACTGCAAAAAAACAAACAATATATGATCAAGAAGTAACTATATGGTTACAAGACTCAGAAACCGTAAATGCCACGGTGGCACCTGTATATCGTAGAAGCCATTGAACAATCTTAAAATGTTAGAAAAACAAGCTTTTAATCCATCAATGTTCATGACTCAATTTGGGATTTGATTTGACAAATGAGACAATTAATGTCCTGTCACGTGCAAGTCTACAGTCTTGTTCACTAGTCCTCTTGAGCCTTAAAAAGTGTCAGACACATTACCAGAGTGACAATAGTAACGATCGTGTTATACCTAACACGATCGTTACTATTGAACTTAAATGAAATGTTTGTCAGCAATGATGGTAATTTAACACGACCGTGTACGGCTCACAAGTAATGCAGGAATACTGATTGTTGGTAATGGCATTAGACAACGTCATTGGTAATGTCATGTAATAATTACCGTGTACTGTAAGGTCTGCTGTTCAGTCACTCGTGTTTGAGGAATTCGCCAATAAGCAAACTTTAAAACTAAACTTTCACAGACAGCTGACTTTATAGGACTGTATATAAAGGGTGCCAAACCGTAAGTTCTTAAGCGCCAGACACACAAAATACATTTTCCCGCTCAAAACATCGTGGGTGCCATTCCCATTAAAATCACGACAATGTTTCAGAAGTGGGTTTAAAACCTGGACGTCAAAATGAACTAATGAATAACGTCAATGCGCTGCTGTCCTAATCATGTGGCGCATATGACTGTTTGGTAAAATTTCGACGAAAACAATTTTTTTCACTAAGATCTTGTTCATATTTTCGTACTTGAACGTCATAGGTGAATAGCATCTCAACTTGTTGTCGTTTGAACGAAATGAGATTAGTGCTATCTAAATCTTCCACAAAACTATAAAGCCTTTTCACTCCCATGCAAAGTTGCTTCTTTGGCGCTTGGTAAGTTATTGTCTGCCACCCTTCAAATGAAAACTAATAAACAAGTAATATAACTATATACTGTAACCACTTCTAACATTGATTTGCTAAAATGATTTTCACTTCATTATTAATATATCTACCGCATGACTTGCAAAATACATTTTAAACGAATTATTTCCGCTTATATTTCGCAAATATGCATGCGTTTCAGTGCTCTATTAACTATTACTTAAATACTTGTTATTCGAAAATCGATAATTTGTGATTGCTTCAAACATAAATTTTGCCTTCACCATTATTACTAAGAAGTGTGGACTGAAATACGTAATTTTCTTGTACAATTATAATGAATAACGAAATAAAAATGTCGTAAAAATGCACCCGATGCTGCCATAAAACATCGATGATGAGGGCTAGCGGAGTTGCATGCTTTTGCAAAAAGGAGTGATTCACAAATGTTTAGGGAGGTGGTTAAAATTATCAAATTTTACATGGGTGGTGAATTTAACTTTAAATTCGCCACATTGAAAACTAGGTTGCCTACCCCTGGTCTAAACAGTTCAAGGGTTTAGGGAAACCTGTCATGTCCACTCACCCCTGGCGGTAAACCGACCAAGACAATAGGTAAATATGAGATGTATTTAATTTTTTTTTTCCATGAAATAAATACAAGCTTCAATTCTCATTCATTGTTATAAAGCACGTTTTGTTAGTGCCAGTCTTCAAACGCCGTCACTTTTTAATAATTTACATCTTTAATGTCAAGCTCCATGAAACAAAAAGAGGGAAAAAGTCAAAAGTGGAAGGGAAGCAAAGGAAAAATACCGCAAAATATTTGAGAAATTTTACAACGCAGTTTGATACGGCTTAAAAAAAACACTGCTTTACCAAAAAGTATTTCGCAACACAAGTTCTTCTTTCACGATAAACTGGTCCTCTGCTAGGATCCATATTTTTTTGGTATTCTTTATAAATGCATCACTTATTTATAAAAATAGATATAAAAAAATAATCATCAGAATGACTCCGTCCAAAGCGTTCTGTGACCCGCAGTAATACAAATGACCTGAGCAACAACAATAATAATAATAAATAAAAAAAAGAAAATTATACTGTGTGTTCATAAAAATGTATCCAAAAAATAAAAAAACAGAAATCCACCCCTAAAAATGATGGAACAGCCTAAAGGAAAAACATCCAGGTTCGCATGCGATGCAAAAATAATAAAAGCTATGTACCAAAAAAATAATAATGCTCGGGGACAAAACTGCTACATATTTAAACATTATGTAAAATCAGCAAGTGGAAAAACCATGATCTCCGAACTACATTTTCGCAGAAAAGGAGTGCGCAAAGTAAATACAGAACATGTACAAGCATGCTAGCTTATAGTGAATGTTTTATCAGATTTAGCAAAATTGGGGGGGGGGGCATGAGATCAAAACTTAATACACTGTAGCACAATGTGATAATGACGATAATACAACATCATTACATTTTTAGGAATTGCGTTTCTAATACACTTGCTATGCTTATTAACTTCGTAGTAGTAATAATAGTATATTATATTAAATAAATGGTAATAAGTAACGTAGCAATAACGATTATATAAATGCGTTATTCGTAACATTTATTTGGGCTATACTATAATTAAATAATAGTATTACGTTCACAGGAATTTCATTTTAATATATTTAGTATGAGCGCCTCATGTTGTATATTTTGACTCGTATAATTCTTAACAGTTACAATAGCAGAAGAAAAACTGTTTCATAAATGTTAGTCTAAGAGATAGGGTGTTCCCTAACTCCAACTTTTTGAGATCAATATCTGAATATTCTTTGGACAAATCTACAGCGCTGATTAGGTCAGTCATACCAGTAATTTTCCTAAAATCTCCACCCCAGTTCATATCGTCTGTGTTAGTTTTTACTAAATATTTTACAGAAAGAAAAACGTTTTTAAAGAAACATCTTCCAGATTGTACTCCGTAGTATGAGATACTTTTGCAAATTAAAAATGAAACAAGCGAACAAAAATTCTAATCTATTGTACAACAGGAAGTGGATGAAAACTTTATAATTTCAGTAATTTAATAGGCTTATGCTGGAATCAAACTGATGCTGTGCCAGTATTTAGTGATTCAAGTTCCAACGCCTTACCATTTGCAAATAGAATGTGACGTCAACCTGTGCAGCACGTGGGTAAGAACGGTCTTGGGTGTTGAATCATGATTTAAGGGAGGGTGCCTAAATATCGAGTTATTTTTGCGTAAATATGTCAGCCAGCATGTGAGTCTACAGTGTAATAAGAGTGAAACGGTTAAAGTCATAGTGGTATGAGTCAACTCCAACATACAACATACAAGTAATATCTCAATTAAGGGAATGGGTGACTTACACCACTATCACTTCAACCGCCTTAAATGTTGCTGTCAGGTTTGAACGACATTGGTCTTTGAAGACCAGGTATGCAGATCTGGAATGCAGTCCCAGTCAGCAGTCAGGATATACATGTACTACTAACCGGATGTACGCTGGTACTTCAAACAACCGAGGCTTGTGTGCTCCATTTCGATCCCAGATGTAACCGGAAGTGTCCTGTTACATGACACCACCTAGGCGACACACCAGAACACCGAAAAAGTGGAATAAAATAATGTTATTATTTTAGCCCGAAGTGACACACCAGAACACCGAAAAAGTGGAATAAAATAATGTCTATGAGTTACGATTGTTTTGTTGTTTATTTACTTAGTTCTTGTGGTCACTCCCTGGTATTTGAGTGATTTTTGTAATATCAAAGTAAAGAACTGCTCACACTATCGCCATCTTGGATTCATACAATTTTACTAAACAATGTGTCCAGTCAGTGGCAACCTCGCTAATGTCCCTAGGATATCCCTAGTTCCCAGTTCTTAAACGCCATACTGATTACCTTTAAGAAGCTAAGCTACATACATGTACAGTAGCATGCTAACACAGGGTTCGTGCTAAAATTTAAAAAATTCACTTCCCTGACTATCCCTAACTGATCAACTAAGCAAATTTCCCTGACTTGAAAATAACGGATATCTAAAGTGGTAGAACTTGGTCATTTCGATTCCAGCCACAAGAAATTCGATTATAATCCATAACGCAAGATAACCTAACCCATATTCATCTTCAACTGTCCTTTCCATCTTCCACATCCTTTGTTATTGTTATTGTTATCACAATTGTTATTATATCTATTTATATACATGTATGTTGTCTTCGACATGACTGATTTTCAGGATTTTCTTGGGCATAAGGATTTCACGATTTCACCAGACTACTACATGTAACTCGAATTGGCCATTCAATCAACTGATCAAACAGATGACCAATTCTACATTGAGAAAAACAAATTTATAGCATTCCTAATTACGTAATCGGTAAACATTTCTGCATGGAGGGTATTTCAGATGCATCCACGCAATCAAATTACTTATTTCCGCTTCAAATACTAATTATAATTGCTAAATTCATTTTTCCAAGGTAGAATTGCTAGCCCACCAGGGTCTGAAGTTGCTTTTTATGATCTGAAAACATCCCGTTCTTTTACGAAAAATTACGGTCATGCAATTTTCCGAAAACGATTTTTTTCCCTCAACGAAACCTCCGAAGATGGGCATCGGAGGTCGCATAAATTTGTCAAGTTTGATTTATTATTTTTTTACAAATAAATTGCACGTTTTCAAATTACGACCCATAACCCAGACCCTAGTGGACCACCAATTCTACACGGGGGAACATAAATTTAGCAATTACAATAAGTATTTGGAGCAAAAATGTGTAATTTCGTTGCATAGTGGGCATCCCCTTCAATTCGGCCAACCGGACAACAGTAACTGCGTATTCAACCGGCTTATTTACTTCGCTCATAGTTACGCAATATGGTCCCCGTAGTTCCCCCAATGACGTCATCACATCCGACAACTCGCTGTTCCCATTCCAAAATGGCAAACCTGCCTTTTTTGGCACGGTGCCAAATTTAGAGAAGTCGCCTCAAAATCAAGGACACGATTACACAGCGTTTTTGAGCGATGGAAAGCATAATTCGAGTGATGTGGGGCATTTAGGGTCCGCCATTAATAATGACTCGAGAGAGTAATCAGATTTTTGCACGGGAAGAAAGTGCAGTATTGATCTGAACGCTAAAAACGGAATTGCCTTCTTAGTGCAGCGCCCCAGTACCGGGTTTTGGCGTCTACAAACTCCGGGTTCCGAATCCCAGGCCCACGTCACTAACGTGGTAAACAGTCACGTCACTTCCCACGTGCTGATGACTTTGCTGCAGCCCTTATTAAGAAATTATTCTGGAAAATATCCCATAAACTACAGCACATGCACTGTGTAGCCTCACCCACAACGAACAATTAGCCTATCTTCGTGAATATATTTTCTGAAATGTATTTTTCAGTGCAATAATGGTTTTAAAACGTATTTCGTAGAAATGTATTTACAGCTTTCAAAAACAGTTCAATGCATTTTAAAGTATGCATCGATTGGAACATACGAGTTATTTACAAATATATTGACAATATATTGCAAAATATCTTACGTATTGCATCTCTGAAATATACCTCAAAATACATCACCAATATATTGCTCAATGCATTTTAAAATACATTTCTAAATATATTGCTAAACGAACAATTAGCCTATCTTCGTGAATATATTTTCTGAAATGTATTTTTCAGTGCAATAATGGTTTTAAAACTTATTTCGTAGAAATGTATTTATAGCTTTCAAAAACACTTCAATGCATTTTAAAGTATGCATCGATTGGAACATACGAGTTATTTACAAATATATCGACAATATATTGCAAAATATCTTACGCATTGCATCTCTGAAATATACCTCAAAATACATCACCAACATATTGCTCAATGCATTTTAAAATACATTTCTAAATATATTGCTAAATGCGTTTACTTCACGCAAAAATGATTATCATACCCTTGCGTCCATTTTACACAGGTAGCAAGGAATACGGCCGTTGTTATTTGTATTTAGTACTGGGAACTTACAAACAATAAATCACTATAAGGTCCATTTTTCTGAAAACAGCTGTTAACGGCAATGGCTGAAATATAAATTTCTATTCAAATATATTGTACAAAATGAAAAATGTGGACATATTGTTAAATACATTGAAGCAACACGCATAACACGTAATATGTTTCAGAATGCATTACACGGACGTCAAATAGATTTCAAAATATATAATGTACAGTACCAAGGTATTTTATTTCAATGTGAGCAATCAATGTACTAATAATTTCCAAAAACAAAATTCCCTGAGTTTTCCAGGGTCAGCTTCTTATTTTTCCACGTTTATAAAATTGATTAGTATTAACCTGAAATTGAAACTTTCTAAGATTACGAAAGAATTCCAGTACATTTCTAGGGTCAAAATAATCCAGGATTTCCAATCCAGCAGACACCGGCCTGATAATACACTTGTAACCTGTCCCAATCAAAGTACATGCATAACAAATCTAGCTGATGTTAATTCATTTGGAGAAAACTGACGTTATTGATTAAGGTATCAATAAGTGATATGTTTCAAGGTCATTGGACTACATTATTTCTACCTTCTAGGGCAATGTGACACACTATGACAAGCAATAAACAAGCGCAACTACATATCCTGATCTGATACTTTTCGAAAACATTAATTGCTTCTACCTGGGACTGAATTTTGGAATTTATAAGGTTATTTGAAGAATTTCAAAGTTTGCGAACTTCGGCAAACACACATGTATTTTCTTCACAATTGATAAGATTAACACCTTATTCCTCACTCAGTTTGGATGGCAGGATAGCAGGTGGTTTTAGAGTACCTCAAAATACATTATACAGAATTTCATGACATCATAATAAGCAAGTGGGCTGTATAAAGTAATTCGTAGAAGATAACCAGGAAGGGAAAGTTTTTGAAACTTATTCGACAAACACGCTTTGGTTTGGGAAATGAAGTAATCCCACCTTTACAACTTTGTAAGTGTCCAACAATTAGATCCTGTAATTTAATGCCGTCCCTTCCTTTTCTAAATTACATAAATCCCAACAAAAGTTGTATTCCAATATATATGCAAAATAAAGTGCAATTAGCTTACGAGCCTTTCTGACTAAACCCAGACATGAAATCAGTCGAATCCAAACAACTTGTTAAAAATGAGATTTTAAATTTAATAACTTTAGTTTGTATATTAAATGAGGATCAATAACCTTGTACAGCAGGCTTTATTTAGCCAAATGATTTGTTTTCATATTTTCATTAAGAGAAAGATTTATTCCTGAAAACAGTGATAAAAACAAGCCACCAAAGACTGAGCAAGTATGTATATCTCTATTTAACATATCAGTAAGTTAAAACTCCAAAAAACAATAACCAGGAAACGAATAACATTCGCAAATGCCCCACAACCCGCCCTCCAAACAAATCCAAAATGTAACTTCAATGCAACTTCACTTTTAGGATTATACTGTAGATGGCAGTGTCAGAGGCATCATCTCAAGTTGAAAACAACAAAATAGGAATGGTGGTACCGAACGAAATCAGTGAGGGGCAAGGAATGCGGCTGAAAATAATGGAGGATTACACTTGACCAGTCGACCTCAGCGTCCTCTTGCCTTCTTAAAAAGCTTTATTATCTAAACAATTCCCGCCCGTGATCCGCAATTACCTTATCAAATCTACGAAAGAGAGGAATTCGTACACACCCATCAGCATTCGATGAAATCCTTCTTCAGAAACTCATTCGCTGAAATCACTGGCCAGTTTTATCTACGCAGAGCTGCAGAGTTCTCAGAAAGAGTTGAGCGAAATGTACTCCATCTTGAGATCGATCTTTCCCATTCTCATTGTAAGGTAATCGAGCCCAAGTACTTATACTATCGCAGATGGCATTCCTACCTGAAACTGATGGACAGGATCCACACAGGATGTGGATCTCAAGTGCTACTTTCAAGATCGGTCTTACTAATCATTTAGGATTATCTCAGACACTATTATCAGGAGAATGTGCTCAAATTTTTGAAAGTCTACAATTCCATACTTTAGCGACTTCACCAGTGGATACCATGATGCCTACTTAATCACAGTTTCGAAATTCCAGGACTATCCAGAACTTATCTTCTCTTTTTTTTCCAGGACACAATAAAACGATTATGTCGAGTTGTTATATATTTTTTGTGTATTTATATTTATAATTAGCCTACATAATCACAAATGGTTGCAAGAAATCCGTCCGGTCCCACTGAGGGTATTTTAATTCTAACGCACCCCATACAACGTTTTCTTCATTTTATATTTGTAAAAGCATTGCTCAAAGGGTGTTACAGACCGCTTTTCGACGAAAATGAATTCGAAAACTTCCAGGATTAAGAAAATAAAATTCCCGTATTACATTTCCAGCCCAGTAGACACCCTGTACTCGCACGCCTTTTGTCCTTTTCATCTAATATAACAAACGTCCCAAAATGCTTTCGTCTTAGTAACTTTTCATCCTGAGTAATGCTAATGACCAGTTAATTATAATGCCAAAGGTCCAAATACATAGTGACGTAATTTGGCATATAAACATGCCTCCACATTTGAGAGTGTCATAATGCTATTATGGTATCAGCATTTTTTTTAAGTACATGTACATCATTTTTATCCAAAATTGTCCTTTATGATTGTGTGCCATTCTCACTCCTAAGAAGCTTGTCATGCGTCAGTACAGATGACGCTCTCCATTCTGATAATGACATTAGTTTTGCATGTTTGGGACCACTTTATTTCTTGGTTCATCTCCAAGATGGCCTTGCCTGGTACATGTTTACAGATTGCCTCATCACTACGACCATGCTATCAAAAAAACCTTTCACTGAAAGCATAATACATGTATAACTGGAAGTAATATCAATTTGGCATCCACGGGTGGCAGATACAGTCGAGTTAGGATAACAAAATCAAAAATGTCGTCATAGGATAATCCCTTAAACAGAACTTGACCGCATGTAAGACGTATTAACACTGAATGCATTATAAAATTACACAGCAGGGGCCTATGCATTACAGTGAAAGCTCGATAACTCGAAGTCGCAGGGGACCCCCAAAAATATTCGACTTATCCGAATTTCGAGTTAT
>JAQIXS010005913.1:0-11647 GCA_034700785.1 Rossiulus vilnensis
AATAAAATTCGGTTGAGTTATAGGCCATATTTTGGATGCGTTCTCTCTTTCAATTTCTCGTTTTCTATTTTTCTCAATTAAACTTTGGTGCTCGGAATCTCTTTGAACTTCTTCGTTTGCATACGCTTCTTGCAGAACTTCAATGTTGGAGTTGTTTTGCAATGCAAATGCCTCCAAATTTCATTAACTGCAAGTAAAATTCACTGACTGCAACCCCGCTTTCACCATTTTACCCCCAACGTCTTAGCAGTAACAACAAAACAAAAATTGTTTCCTTGTAATTCCAAGTAATTGCGTTTACATAAGAACTCGGCTGGAAATGAATGGGAATAAAATCCAGACATTAACCCCCCCCTTTTCGATCCTTTTCCAGGCTTATGGTGGGGCCTTGACGAATGGTCCGCACTAAGGGCATGCATGTTTAAACATGAAGCGGTGATAAGTATCCATGGTTACATGAGCATTATTTCGTTAAGTTGTTGGACACTTAGTGGAAGCCGGAAAATTTACCGAAACATTTAAGCGCGTATAATTTAGATTAAAATTAAGTAAATTTAACTTCGCCATTTTAATCAAAGGAACAAATCCAATTTTAGTTAAACATTTTTAGATTTAAATATAAATTTCACGTACTCAAGCATGTTTTTTTTTAGTAATTTTGATTATCGGGTAAATGTTTTCGGAACCAGTCAGGCTTAATTAAAATGCTTTGAAATTCATTATATTAATAATGCTTTATTTAACCATAATTTCAGTTCATGATTTCAGTTCTTTTTAGTTGGTCTTAACATTTAAATTGTCGATTGAGCTTCAATGTTCATGTGAGTAATTCGAAAATTCGTGCTAAATTACCTTTAGATAGTGATTAAAAATATACATTTTTAGTATTTAAATCAGAATAACAAATCCAATTTTAGTTTTGTTATTTTGAGAACTATATTGCCTTTGGAGCTGCCCATAAAGGACGCCTTAAGTGATTCACTATATCATTAAAAATTATATGTCAAAGAATGAAAATTTGCAATAAAATTAATTATAGAAACTTTTAGGTTATTGAAAGGCTATTCTATCACATAACTACTGCCATATTTGACACATAACCCTGCGTGTTCTGATACGAAATCTGGTTTAGTGAGCATGCACCTATGAATAATTGATTTTAGCTCTTGTTTGCTAACTTCTGCGTTTCGTATTAAAATTTGGAGTGAATTTATTTTTGCAGTGGTTTAAAAGCAAACATTGGCTAAAAGGTATCGATAACACGGCCGCGGTCAAACAAAATGCGTCTATTTTTCAGACTTGGCAAACCCTTTTATCGTTCCTCAAATAAATATCAAAGAGTACACTTTGGTTATCATTAAAAAGGCAGGAAAGTTTACGCGCATTTCCATAATCGTTTAACTTATACCAGAATGCGCGTTAGCTCCATGAATCATTTTAGTTTATAATAATTTCTTGAGCCCTGCGATGGCATTTTGATTTACGCTAATTTATGCATCGTGCACGCAATCTTGAGCGATTGAAGCCGCTTGTTTGCAGTCCTAGACATACAAACTGGAAAATGAATCCAGTAATGCACGTTAATTGGTAACTTATAACCCAATTAATTTCACGCAGTTTTAATCTCGTTCTGCGTTGGACGGTACATCAACTATAAATTTGAAAAAGTATCCTGTGATTGTTCCACCAAACAGAACAATTTTGAGCTGCTGGATAATATTCTGATATCTGAAAGATTAAAACCCAACGCACCGCATGCAGGTCTAGAAAACAATGACGAAAAAAGCAAGCCTTTATCTACGCATAGTACGTTTTTCTTTAATCAGTTTTTATTTGATTTTAAACAAAATCTGATAATTTTGTTGCTACTCTATAATTTGTTTAATTCGCAGAGAATTCCAAATTTATAAAACACGTACGTTTATCAAGATTTATAGATTCTATCTCGAGTTTTTATTCCCTATGAGTTCTTCGTAAATTCAGTTCTGACCAATGAATCCAAATGAAATCAGTTTCAATTTGATTGTTAAGAAATCTAATAATTTTATTTCCGCGCTATAACGTTTTTTTTTTAAATTCATAGAACATTTTAAAAAAGGTGCGTTTTTCATAATTCACTTTGTGTTGTTCATCTTTTCGGCTCTAACCGATATTTAAACGCAAAATCATATCAGATTCTAATTGATTATAAATAAAAGTTAATAACAGAACTTTCTTAATTTTGATAACATCTATGTAACACCATTTACAATTGGAATCTCGAGGTTTAATTCACTTTGCGTTGTTTATGAATTCGGTTCTGACCGATATTTAAGACCAAAATCAAATCACACAAAAGTTAATAATTTTATTTCTGCGCTATAAAGCGTTTTTACTCATAGAACTTTCCAAATTTAGCAAAATGTACGATTTGACTTTTTATTCACTATGTTTTTTACATAAATTCGGTTATTATCGATTTTTAAAACCGAAACCGAATCAGATTTTCGTTTTTAAGCTTTATTTAACAACATGTTTATTGAAACTGGCATATATAATCTGCATTTTTGGATAATTTTTCTAAAAATCCACCTAAGACAATCCCTTTATTCGTATTTTTTTTTAAATCTTACTTAAATGAAGCTGCCTCATTTTTAAGTCACGTTTTCATCATTATTACTTTTAACAACAAACTGAAGTTTGTTATCACTTCAGAAAGGGTGATACTCCATCACTTTCAAGCGTCCGCTAATGTACGAACTTTAATTTTACTCGCATATCTTATTAATGGATAGCCTAAATATTTAATAGCTTATAATGACGCACCTTAATTCGGTTTAATGTCAGTCATTATCAGTATATTCAATTGAATTTGCATGCTTTTGAACTCGTCCACTAATTTCAACAATTAAAACGTTTAATGCTGTTGACTTCATTAATATTTTTCAATGTTTTCAGCAGTTGTAAACTTAAAATGTTACTTCGTTAAGTAACATGTCATTAGCATTTCATTAGTTTTTTTACACTAATAATTGTACTAATTTAATAATTGATGTTAAATGTGCATGTCCAGTAACTCAAAATTCAAGTCAAGAAAACGGCCATTTTAGATTTTGACTTTCGGCCTTATTGTTATCAACTGAGAAACCAAGTCTCGATTTTCCTTTTCATAAATATCTGGAATCTTCAACATCTTGATATTGCAGTTGTTCAATGGGAGACCACATAGGTAAACTTCATTTAACGATTCTGACAGCTAGTGCTCACATACAGTAATCAGGTTGAAGATCTACATTTGCATGCTTATTTTACGACTGCATTTGGGAAGCTAACGTCAAAACGCCGAGTGAAATATGGTGGTGATAAAATCCAAGCTACAGAGACTTGGATTTTCTTTCCTTTTAAAAAAGTTTTTTTTTTTAACTGCAATTGTAAGTGTAATTTGTTTTCTAACTGTACTAATTTTTGAGTATTTGTGATACATTATTGCAGAAAGTAATTAGATTTTTTTGAATGTCTTGCTGGCAAAATTGAAACTGTTTATATAAGTGTCTGACCCACGTAGGGTTCAAGTTGAACATTCGCAGTTTACAACACAAAAAGTACTTTCGCAAGGTTTGATTCTGATTTCTGATATTTGTGAAAATGTTGTATTGTTTATTTTGGAAATTTAAAGGAAGCGGGAGAAATTTACCTAAGATTATACAATGTTTGATAAAATATTGTCTTTGGTACTGAATACCAATTAGGCCGTGGTTAAACATAATACCATTTTTAATGAGTTGTTCTGTTAATGTTCTCTACGTTTTTTGATAATGAAGACCCAACCCAATGTGACAGACATTTTAATTGATACCAATTTTAATCACCATAATTCTTTCTTATTTTAATATAAAAATGTCTTAATTTAGATATTAATCGGATGTTAAAATGTTTTCTTGTAGTGTCACAATGTATTCAATTAATTACAAGTTAATGAATACGGTACAAAAGTAAATTTGGTGAAATATGCCATTGTTTAAACAGCGATAAAGAATTAATCAGCACTTATTTTTTTCTAAATTTGATACATTATAAATTCAAGAAAAGCTTGCTTGAGACTGGAGTGTCGGTTAACATGGTTATCTCAAAATATGTAGGTTTATTATTATCTCTATATTTACGATGATGACACACATTCTTGCATAAAACCCATATATGCGTGAATTTAGTGCACATCTGTTATCGAGGCCACGTATAACTGCTTAGAACCAGTGTACATGCTGCTTAAAAATGTGTTAATGCAGCTTCACTTTGTATTTGTCGAAACATTTTGCTAAATTATGATATTAGGTTTTCCAATTCGCTGTGACGTGGAAATTGCGAAATGTTGAAATTTTTATATTTCTTGCGCTTCGCTTGCTTTCGAAATATAATTTCAAAATTCTCTACTTTCCTCAGCTGTTTTGAGTTGCCTAAGAATAAATAGTAAGAAAAATGCAAAACAATTTTCAAGGCAAAATATTATATAGTTTTAGTTTTCGTTTACATTTTACAACTTCCATGTAATAAACATCGCTGATTAATTGCAAGCAACAATAAATTAATAACTTAGTCGTCGGTCCTATTTATTACAAACAAGGTGAAATTAAATGAAAATCATGCAGGATATATTTAATTGAAGCTAGAATACTCAAAAACCTTAGTACCCATAAGGAACTGTTTTGTTTCGTACTCATATCCATGTGCATCTTACTTATAAACTTATAAAATATAACTTAATTTTATCGAATTATAAAATCTGAATTCAAACCTCAGTTGTTACATACGCTATTCAGATTAATATGCATGTAGCATATTAGAAATATCAAGTTAGTAAATCCAATAAATTTAACACAACTTTTTTTCTCGTGTAATTTTGATTCCTGCAGCTTTGGGTAAATTTTTTAAAGTCAAAAATGCTTACGAAATGTATAAATTTATTAAAATTTTAGGATACTACTTCGAAACCTCTATAGGATTCCTAAGATAACTGAATCATTCTGGCAGCCATCTTATATTAGGAATAACAATGTAGAATCTTAAAAAAAATAACAGAGTAAGCTCTAGGTATGCTTTAAAAACCCAGAGTTAGTTGATTAAGTGCATGATACACGCTCGTAGCTGAACTGTAGACTTATAAGTAACACTTTTGGGTGCTGATATTGTGAAAATATGTAAATGTAAATACACGTATTTTTTTTTTAAATCTAGCAGTGAACATTCATATCGTAGATAATTTATTTCCATAGCTGTATTTGGAAATACATGTATACACTGTATTTTTGTATTTCGTAGGGGGTGGAGATTTTACGGATACTACATGTAATTCGCTTATAAAACCACTTTGCACTTTGCTAAGGTGCTTCGTTGCATGCAGCTTTACAATCGCTAATCCAGCAAGCTTTGTCCTTGTTTGAGCCAATCCAAACTTAATGTAATCGACGGTTTTTGTCCTGGTTGCATCGCCAAGCTGCAATCAAAATGATTATTGCTATGATTTTAATATCCTAAATGGAAAAACAAGAAAACTGCTCGCAGAGCGATAATTCGGCTAAGAAAACGCGCTTAATAGTCCACTTTTCCGGATTAATTGCAATGAAGTGTAAATGTACGTGTATTTGGCAATGCGTTATTTGACTCGTGATTTCGGCCTTGGAGGTGCAATGTTTGTGGAGCTGCTGATGCAGACCTCATTTGCATATTCTCATCATTGTATGAAAACTCGCATTATGCGAATTATCAAGTTAATGAGCCAGTGCATATTGGTGCGCGCAATGGAGCTTATTATCTTCTTTTAATCAGCTTTAGCGGCTTAAGAGAAATGCCTTAAGGCGATTTAAGAATTTATTAGCGAAATGGCAGCCTCTGAAGCCATCCTCAACGATTAGCGTCTACTGCATCTGCTTAATTTTTAACCTTGTCAACAAACTGACTACTGTTCCCATTATCAGCTGGCCCTGTACTTGTATAGGTAAAGCAATTGCAACTCCACACATATCGTTGTAATATATTGCAGCAAACCTGAATATTGCTCTCTCCGCATACATGTATAAATTTGTGTTAATTAAGCAATAATCGGGACATTACGCGAGCATATTCGCTCTTATTCTTTCTCTGCTTGTCGAAACGCTAGTTAATTGGCAAACACGAGCTTTAGGTAATTTGCATATTTCTAATTTTCGTACAAATATTTGCTCGGACGATATTTGCGTTGAGACATGTCTTACAGTGTATAAAACTTACGAGGTTTTCAGTGGCATAAAGTGCTTTTACACATTTTTAAGTACTGCTTGTTGAGCTAGGAGGCGCTGTCTACCTGCTTGTTTGTTGTTCTTAATTTCTTAAGGTCTGATCATTTCTATTTGAAAATTATTTAGGGTTTGAAATTCTTGCTGAATTTTGATAGGTTAGCCAATACCCAGTTTTTATTTATTATAATTCATGATTATACACAGTATATAGTGCATGATGTCAAAAATCAGTTAAATAATATTATGGGCCTGCTTTACCAACAAAAGTTAAGCAAAACTCCAAGGTAAACCTCTAGTTAACTAAGGAAAATCACTGCATCACAGCAGGTTAGCAGTTAACCATGGGTTACGTTAACCAGTTAATAGGCAAGGTGAACCTAAATTTTGAAATATAAAGCAATTTTCTCAAAATTAACAGCTGCAACAGATTATCTCCATGTTTACTTTACCTTGTATAAAAAATCCCTGTGGTAAAAGGCTGCAGCAAAAACTCTGTTAACCCTTAGGTCAATTTGTCGGTTACGCGGTAACTCGCAGGTTATCTAACTTTTTTTAAAAAGCTGCAATGGTGTAACCGGCCTAAAGAGGATGAAGGCAACCTTTCCATTACTTTTCTTAATTTGTATTTCTACACCATTTTATTTTACAAGGCAACATTTAAGTTGAACTTATATAGAATTTAATGACAAAATACTTCAAATGCACTGTAAAGTCCTTAAATTAAATTTATATTACGTGTAGACCTACTTAGAAGCATTACCTGACAAAATATGCTCTGCATGCACTTTCACATGATAGCTATTATCTTGAATTTGAGACTATATTTACATAAAAGCAAACATTCTACTAATTATACACGATATATTTATAAATCTTAAGGTGATATACATGCAGGTTACATTTAATTTACAAGTGCTGTATATGCTAGGATTAAAGGCTTTATTTCCATTACTTATTTTCTAAATTTGGACTTTTAACAAAATTTCATAATAAACGACGTTGACATGCTCTTTCAAAGAATGACGATTTGAAATTAAACGTTGCGATTACTGTATATTGTTTATCATCTAAAAATATGCAAATGAAGGCAATACCGTATCATACTGGGACACTGAAGGTATTTGCTAACAATAAACACTGAGTTAGATGGAATTAATATTCAATTGCGACATGTTTCATAATGTAATTCTTCTTATTCACGCTAATTTCTATTTTAAGACCCTTCTCAATATGTTCAAACTTGACCTAAGAATTTTAAGACGCTCTTATCGCGAGCGTTTTCAGTTTTTCCTTATCAAGTCAATTCAACCATATGCATCCTTAAATTAAACTTTGTTTCTGGTGTGGACCCTTGCCAGTGATGCCCATTTTCTGCCAGTGAAAGCAATGGCTAAATGACTGGTGTTAATATTGTTAAATCATGCAAAATAAGTTGGCCGTCTTAGTGCGCATAAATAGAAATCGCGCCAACCTTATGTATAAAGATTAAGTCATTTATCTTTTAATGCAGACATTAAACTTTCATTTACATAAAGGAGATATAAAATTTATGAAGGCGAGAGGGGCTACACTCGAAATAAACGCAAGTAAATTTAATCTATTAGAAAAGTTAATAGCTGTGCACGAATAAATTCGCTTAAAACCTTAGATTATTATTAATGGCGTAGTTACGAGCTTAAGCAGAGGGATGATTCAGGAGGCAGGGATGAGGCTTTCAAACAAAATTTTGGTTGACTTTGTTCTAATTTTTTTTATTGTTTTTTATTTTTCATGATTTAAGTTTTAATGTATATTGACAATAATGTCTGGTTTTCAATAAGCACGCTTTTTAATTATTTTTTAAGTAAACGAATTATAAAAAAGTTTTAAAAGCTGTCATTAATTTAACGGAGGGTCGTTTATTTTTAAATTAAACTATATTAATATTTATGTTAAAATTAAACTTGAAGAAAAAACAAAGTATAAACGAACTGTTCTTGTCATGTATACTGTTTAAAAATTAAATCGGTTTGATGTTCGATGTTTTATCATTGTAGATATTTAGTACAGCATTTTCGATCATATGATGTACATGCATAAATGAATTGTTTTTATCTTCATTCTTAATTATGTTACGAAAGGACGGGTTTGACGTCCATGTTTTCATCGTAATTTATTTATATACATTTTAGATTTATCATCCTGTTCTGAATTTTTGATGTAGGTCAGTATTAAAATAAATACTGACAATCGTGAGTAGGAGACAGGATCCACCCAAGCGTAGTAACACAATTTTAAAACTGATTACCTCACGTCTTTTTAAGTGTTATTCAATATGTGTTTGTTGGCGATTGGAATGCAAAACAGTGCCACTGGCTTGTTGATCCCCTTCTTAAACTGTTTAAGCATTTCAATCACTCCAAAAATTATTAAATAAATAATTGAAACGCAGGCAGGACAATAATTTACTGCTAAGTGTTTGCAGGGAATGAAAGTAAAAATTTTGGAACTAGCCCATGTGTGTCAAAGATAAGATTAACAAATACATGTTTGGAGATCCCGTTTCGTGGCAATTCTATGACATTTTGACAAGAATTATAAGCAGTTTACGCAGTGCTCAACTTTCTGTGATAAAGCTATATGTATATCTTTACATCAGCAGCTGGCTGGTTAGGTGTTTATTGGAGCAACATTTTATGTAAGCTTTAACTTTATTATATTTAATGAGCAATTTTCGAATGCAAAACATTGGGAACTAGAAAAGTTATTACCCACTTGCTATTAGAGACGGGTTTAAACTGACTGTGTCAAAATAACAGACAATTATTTTTGTTTTTAAATAAAGCATGTGATTAGTACCAGGATTTTTAGGACACGTGGCCCGAAAACATGTTTAAAAATAAAATGTTATATGGAATATGCCCTTAACTGACTAAAAGCTTTAATCAATAGTTAAATCAGAATTAAATATAGCTACTAATTAATTTTTATTTTAAATAGTATACTATTTAATTACAATTTAACTCCAAACATAATTACCAATTATCGCAAATTATTTAGAATGGTATTTCGAATTATTAGAACGTTAATAACATTGACTTAACACAAAGTTAAACAATTTGCTCCAGCTATCTATAAAATTTAATCATAATTAACCTCAACAACTGAATGAAGTTGGCACCAAACGTCTTTTTTTTATTAAGATGACATAATGGCCCAGTCTACATGAGAAAGGCTTCAAACTAATAGCATTTTTGGCACAGGCTTGTTTAATTAATATTTATTTCTAGAATATCAAATCCAATGTCTGTAAAATATCTAAGATTCCCTTATCAAATAAATCGAATGAATGTAATGCAAAGTGAAGCAATTTGCTCCAGCTACCTATAAAATATAGTCAAAGTTAAATATAACAACCGAATGAAGTTGGCGCCAATTTTAGGACACCCTCTATTGGCTGAAACTTTTTATGTATTTATATATTTTCATTGGTACGAAAATACAGCTAGGGGCTTGGAAGAAACCGGGGCGGACGAATTTAACGTTAGACACCCTACAAGGCGTCTAAAGTAACACTCATGTGTTTTAAATTTTAGGACACCCTGTATAGATTGGCATGAAGTTGGACGAAACTTTTTTTTATGGACGAGGCACATGTTACACAATGAACTATTGGCCCCATAAACGTTTTCGTTTGAGTGCTTCTTTGTGTAAGTTATTCACGTATAAAAGGAACGGCAAGATGGCAAAACTATTTTAAATCCTGCCAGGTTTGCATTTTTTTTTCATATTTTTCGTATTTTTTTTCTCAAGAAACCCCTATGCTCTCGCATCACTCATCTCGGTTTTTTTATTTAAGTTTTTACTCGTTTGGATGAACGTCATAATAACAGCCTTCTTGTCTTTGGCTCCTATAACCTCCTCGCAAACCGTAGCCCTAGTTAAATTGTTTGAAAAATTTAGTGCTGTAGGACTCGTAAATCTCTTGGAAATAAATTCAGAATTGAAATTTATTATGCCATCAACTTAACGCAGTGAGCGCCGGCACAAATAGCTATCTACCAAAAGAAGTATTTTTTCACAAACTTTTGCTTTCCAACGAAAGCAACAATTTAGAAAAGCAACAAGATGCCTTTTTTATCAATAGGAAAAAGAAAATAAAAAATGAGATAAAATGGGATTTTTACCGTCGCTATCTATACGCACTATTTCTGGAAATCGTCCTGTTTTTAAACGACTCGAAAATGAAAATAACGTGCTATAAAAAGAATTATTTGTTACAATGGGAAAGAATGCTCATACGTAATGCGTATTGCAAGCACCTTTTAAATTAAAATTGAACTTTAAAACGAAGCACATCATGCTCTACTAAATGTAATCGATGCGTTAATTGAAAATAAGTACTAAATAATCGCAAATTATTCTTAACTGGACTTGTTGAAATATGAGCTTGCATATTTGTTAAATAGATTGTTTTGTTTAAAATTCATTTAAACGACGAAAAGTTAAAGACATACACTATAGCCCTGTCTATCGTCTAAGTATAGCTTTGTATTTTTTCACAGTGAATTAAATTACAAATTGTGGTTAATGGGCACACTTCAAACACATAATTGATTTTAAGAACAATTTATTTAATGGTAAATTAATATGTACTGAAAAGTTAATCAGAAATGGAGCGTTGATAATTGTCAACGCATTGTCCCACATGTTTTTTTTTACCAAAGCTACATGTAGTCTAAAACGCTTTCTAGCGTATACACATATTCTAATATTACTTGATCAAAATCTGAAAAGACCAAACGTCCATTTTCACAATTTCTCTGTTTGCTTGAAAATGACGTAACTCTTCACGATCCATTGGCCTTATTCAATTATTTCGTTTGCACGTCTTTTTTGCACTTCATTTAATTTGCGCTCCTCCTTGTTTGAGTAGCTTGTTTTATTTCCATGCCGAAAAAATAGGAATAATTAATTGCAATTTGCGTAAACTTTCCAGCGAGTCTGACAGATGACTTAATGTTCCCCCAATTAAATACGTGCAAATACAGTAAACTTAAGTTGATTAAGGACTAAAGCTTTTAAATGATTTGTTTCCGCGCAATAAAGCCGGAAAGGAAAGGGGGAAATAAGTTTTGAAGTAATTTAATGGGTGAAATAAAAACCAGGGACTCGCATTACGCTCTAAGCACGGGCCCAAAATGCGTTTTAAGCTGAGTGAGCTCAATTTTTTGAAAAATAGGCTAGCTTGACTACTAGATTTGTCTACACTATCGTTTTAATGAGTGGGCAACAATAAATGGACTTGCGTTTGTGTATGCTGTAAAAATAGTCAGTTTTATGCGAGAAAACCTTAGTTAGGTTTATACACTTTAATAAACCCAGGCTCCCTCCCTTGGCCACCCATCAAGCTAATC
>JAQIXS010005914.1:0-11644 GCA_034700785.1 Rossiulus vilnensis
GTTAAGTGACTCGAAGAATTCTTGGCAATTTTCAATTCACCAACATTCAATGCTAAGATGTTACAAGTTTTGGGTTTGCCGTGATTTGGCAGATGTTCCATGTTTAGCTTGAGATTCTTAAATTTGATTCAGGGCCCCCAGTTGATCATTGTGAAAGAGGATTGCAAGAGTGGAAATTGCTGTTTGGAGCAAAAAGGTTTCACTCAAGCATTCTTTCTTGGAAAACCGCTACAACAAGGAACCCTTCTTTTTTTCTAGCTGTCACGACCGTGTTTTCCACTGGTTTTGTGTTGGCCTTGATCTTCCGATTCTCATGGAACGAGTGCCTTATTAGACTTGCGCGTCTCAAAAATTAAGTCATGCTGACGAAATGTTGAAAAATTAATGTTTCATCACCAAACTGGGTTGGTGAGCATTGGTTATTTCATTTTAGTTGCAATATCATAAGTATGTGACATAAATCAAATGTGATTTTTCTATATGAATTATACCGCATGATATACATTATAATAAAATGTCTGAGTTTAATTTTACATTGAGTGGAATGATTTTCCTTACGCCACTTTTAACATTGCTGATTCACACAGCTGCCATGGCATAAATGTGTTTTTTAAACAGGGTTCCTACAGCTTTAGTCAAATAAAAATCCCCTGATTTGTAATGTCTCCTCATAGACCACTAATAAGTGAAAAGAATTGCCTTTGAATATAAATTGTTATCAGTTAATGAGGATAATCAATGTCATGTTTAATATCTAGTACATTGGGCCATGATAAGTTTTAAAGAAATTAATGTCGCAGGTGAAACTTTTCGGGAAAAAAATATTACAAATCATGGATTTTGGCCTCTATTTCTCTAACGAAAAAATTGTTCAAGAACATCAAGCACATGTAATGCATAATACAAAATAAAATTTAAAATATACAAAAACTTTACGCGAGATTACAAATCATAGATTTTCGCATGCAAAATTGGCACATAAATATTAATAATTGATGCAACATGCAACATCGGAATCAAACATTATGAAATCAAGTATCAGAAATCATGGGTTTTGGGAAAACAATTCTTTACAAAATTTGCTTAGAAATATCAATTGAAGGAATGTCGTACACGAAAAAGTAGTCAAAAAGGATCGATTTTTGCCGTATAATTTGGTAAATGATTCAAACTTGTGAAGTCCCCTGACTTTACAAACAATTTTTGAAATTGCCCTGACTTTCCTAGGTTTCCTAGTCTGTTAAAAATCCCCAGATTCTGTGGGAACCCATGTTAAAAAGTCAATTTTTTTATAGGAAATGGTGGGCAAATCTGCATTTCAGCTGTTAATACTTACCCCACATTTGGAAATCGAAACTGCTTAACATGATAGTTTTTATCAAATTCATCAAGCTGTCTTGCCTTGTGATACTATTGGTAAACTGATGTTTTTTACGCTTGCGTCTTTAAACACAGGCTCCCCGGTTAAGCCGTAGCATTCCAAAACTGTAAACCTGTAAATAAGAGCAAAATGATTTAGAAAATGCCAAAATACTCAATTTCCTGTCTTTCGTCTTAATCACCTGTAATTTGACGAGTTTTTTGGCAGATGAAATGATACTTCTTTTAGTATTTTCCAGTTTGGTAACATTTTATTTAATGGGCAGGATGATTGGTCTAATTTTGCAAATTTCTTCTTAACGTTTGCATTTTTCTTATTTGCTTAACCAATTTTACGTTATTCTTAAAACAATGTTTTTAACCACACAACCATGTTGCCATTTATGACCTAAAACGTGATATTTTTAGCAAGCAAATAAGATATGCATCGAATAATTATTGATGCTTTACATTTGATAGTTTATTTTGCAATTCGTGTCGCCCATTCGTAATACAAAATTTAATTTCACAAATTTCATCTTAGACTTGGCGCAAAAACAAAATTTAAATTTCAATTCTCAATAAGACATGTTGGAATTATGCATTTACAATTAAAGGACTGTAGTTATAAATGAGTAATTTTCGATCAAAATGATCTTCAAAATATCTCTTTTTAAGGGTAATAAATCTAGAAAAGTTGGGCAAAAAAAATTCTTAAAGCGTGGTATTTCCTCCTTGCCTAAAACTTCCATTTTTCAATAACCTTTGCAAAAATATTAACGAAAATAAAATTATTCAATACATGCCTCGAAAGTGTGATGCTTCATTTCGGATGCATTCCATTGAATAAATTCTACTTTTCTCATAAATAATCTTAGGATGAAAACATTGCTCAAAATTGAACTGGAACCATCGGATAACAAGAACTAGTGGTCAACTTACCTCAGGCCCAGGTGTACGGTCACGATCTTGTTTAGGGCGTAACTGAGGTTTATTCACAAATATAAATACACGTTCGAAATTTGGATTATAAATTAAAAATAACAGATTTTCATTGCACTGTTGTATTCGACATGTCACTTCTTTGACTAAAGGCAGTGGCAGGCGAGCTTTTGGCACGCCGGGCAATTTTTCCTGAAGTATTCCTAAAGTATTTACTCCAGTCCGAGAAACCAATTGATGATCTGTACACACGTCAGAATGAGTGGTTGCCACGCAACTAGGTACCGGATCCAATCCAATAGTTGGCCATACATCACGTGGGGGCGCTCCCAACTAGTTATGTTAAGGAATTTAAAACATGTAAAACCAATCTTGCTTATTTCGAGTATTCGGTTTAACCTTGCCAGTTGCAATCGTTGAGAATCTTTGGGAATGGAAAAAACAAAAATTTACAAATTCTCATTCCTGACTATGCCTGACAAGCCAAGTAAATTTCCTTGACTTTTTGGAAATAAATCATGTAGCAAAAACAAACATACAATGACATAATGGAAATGTTAATTAGTAACACATCAATTTCTTGCATCTCTAGTAATTTCCAGGCATAACTTGCATTTTAACTAGTAAAATTAATATGTATAACTAATTTAAGCTTTACTAAAACTGCTTCTAAAGTAGGCAGGGTTGCATAGAGCATGTGATGGGAAATTCAGGCTCCTTTGTCAAACTGTATGTTTAATCGCTGCATTTTTATGCTGTTCATCATCTTAAGAACACGGACGAATTTTTTTTTCTAAATTTAGTTAATTAATCATGGATTTTTGTCCATATTTAAATATAATATTTGGTGGACATTATTAATAAGACAACGCCATAGGCGAAAATTTGCCTAAAACAAGTTTATGATTGTGGATTTGGGCTACATTTTGAATATAACATGTTTTATAAGTACTGCTAATCAAGGTAACGCCGTAGGCGAAATTTTTATAACACCTGGGCAGAAAATAATGCAATTTAGTTTGGAATAGCCACTCAAAATTCAGTGCATTTTTAACAGGATTCTCCCTGACTTTCCGTAACCATTTTTCTCTTCCCTGACTATACCTGACTTTCCAGGTCCGCATGAACACTGAATTTGGTTAATTAATTTTGGGATACCATATTAACAAATAATTATTCTGGTACCTTTCATCCTTCTAAAAATGTTCACAGATGCTACATGTGCATGTAGTCGAGTCACAGAAATAATTATTTTGAGGAATTTTAACTATTTGTCTTTTGCTTGCCCAATAAAGGGTTCAACCGAGTGCAAAAAGGATACGGATTCAGGAACATCCTCTTCAAGTCCACTTTTTCTTTGCAGTATGGGCAGATCTGCTTCTTGCCGATTATACACCAGCCACGAATGCAAAATTCGTGAAAGCTTGGAGAACCGTTAAAGAAAAACACAACAGTTCGTACATTTCATTCCAAATAAAATGAATTTCAGGGAATCAGTTTTAATCTGGCTGGAATTAAAAAGGAATAAGTTTTTATAAGATGACAATGCCAGTTTAATTAGTAACATTTTCCACACAAGCTTGTATAAGGCATGGTCCAAAATGCAGGCATCCCAAATCAGGCAGTGTTTAAAGGATACTTGTGATTGCAATTGAGCTTGTAGGTGTTCTCAACGCCCACTTCAGGATTCTGGTGGATCGCATTCCCGCACACGGCACACACCCCAGGGTCAAGCTGGCGTGAAGGCAGACCTGCAGAATTGTAGTACTACGGCAGCACAAGACAAGGAAACAGGATTAATTCAAAACGGAAGAAATCCACTATGCCTCCCAACAACAAGCTCATTTCACGGAATTGCCATTGCAGACGATTGCGCGCACGTACTCCTATCCTGGCGGCTACGGTATCCGAGCAGATCTCCGCAAAATCCCGGCCCATCACGCCGAAATAGAGTCCGTAGAAAAGGCACATAATCCCACAATCCATCCACGAGTGAGGTTTCATATTGAAAACCACATTTAGTCCCATAAGCGTCACCATTAGCAAAATGTATCCAAATATCCCCAGCGCGTAACTTGCTTTATATATTAGGAAAAACCACTTGTAGACTAATCTGGAAAAAAGAAAGACAATAGAAACTGATTTAATGACAAATCAAATCAATCGTTAAGACCGCGAGCGCAAATCGGTGAGATTTTAAATATAGCTATCAGGGACTATTTCAATAACGAGTTCAAGATGGAAAATTCATAAAATTACAACAGCAAGATGGAGTAATGTATACACTTGTAATATTATTTATCTTCCCTGGCTTCTACCGACTTTTCAGGTGTGTGCACAAAACCTGAATGTGGTTATCCATGAACTTAAAATTAACAATAATGTTTGATAATATCAAAAAAATGGTTCTAAAATGCTAACCTAGGCGTGGACCCATCGATTGGTTGCCTCGTTGATTTCCTAACGATGAATAATGTAATGACTGAAAACAGAAACCAGATAGTGATAAAGCGCCACCAGGTTTGATGCACGGAGATTACAATTGGAATGACCCACATTCCAAAAAGCGTAGCCATCTGGAACACCAGGAACAATTAGTATGTAGAGGTTTTTGCCATGATACAAAAGACAGAACTCCAATTCAAAGTTTTAAGAGAAAGGATTACCTGGTATGATTTAAACCACCTCTTTTTCCATTCCACGAGTGCAATTTGGCCTACGACTACGCTGACAATTAGAATGAGCATAATTTCTGTGTGCATCTTGTCATGCCCTATGAAAGAAGTAAAAAATAACGTTAGGCGAAGTTGTTCACAACAGTATCTCATACGAATTTATTGAGCAAATAGAGACATACCTTTGTGTTTTTCGTGTAACTGGTCATGTTCAAACCTTATAAAAAAGGTAACTAGATTATAATAAGGTATTAAAATCCTTCAACAAGGCGATATTATGATATAAACTTTGCAATAAAATTAATGAAAAAATTATGGAATGGGATTGGCTCACCTTAACCTTTCCTCGTGTGATCGTAACACAACTTCCTGCAATGAGAAATAAATTTTAAGTTTGTTTCGTAATTCCTGTTAAAGCATTGCAAATTTGGTAAATTATATGAATTATATAGGTGGCACATCTAAGTTCGCCACATAGTTTTATTGTATTTTTCTTAAACGTTAGCATAAGGCCTTTCTTTAACAATAACTTGTAGTATTTTACAACTTTTTCTTTATATAATTCAGACTAACATCCATCACTTGCAACGGGTTAAAAATGAATCACAGGTATTAACGTTCTAAGATTACAAAAAATTCGTTTTTATCATTCAATTTTTAATCATTTGTCTTAAAACATTTCATTGCTGCTGAGAAAAGTAAAATCATCAATTTCTGCTTATGCACGTTTTGCCTAAAAATGAAGGCTAAAAATATAATAATTCGTAATTTCGTTCCCATTAGCCGCATTAATTTAATTAAAGGTGGAAAACAGCTGGGAGGGTCTCATGAGATCCCTCTTATCTAAATTCAACTGTAATTTCATAAACACTGTGGATAATTTCCATTTTAAAGGCGAAGATGGTACATTTATTAAGCACTCCATTACTGCAATCTCCTCACACCTAAAACAAATTGTATTTCGTTGCTGCAAAAACCTGCAAAAATGCAAATATGAATGAAGTTTCTGGGATGGCAAACAAGTTGCTTTTTAGGTCTTCAATGGTTAGCTAAGGCTCAGTGCAGTCACCCTGATAGTTTGGTGTGAACGGGTCTCGCGCACCATCTCTCGCGGACTCTAATCGATCCCAGTAAAGAATTTCATAAATAAGAACAATATTACAAACGCAAAATCCGAAATTGTCAGGTTCACTGCATATCGATTGAATGTGGCCATATTATGGTTGAGTTTTCCTTCACACTATAAACAAACCATATTTACCTCAGCTGCTGCCATCTTATTTATACGTTACTAGGATAGTTCAACCGTTACAATCATAAATTCCACATTTACACCGTATTCTGTTATCAGCAGAACATGAATTTTTCGTAATCGAAACCCACTGCCATTGATCACAAACTCTAGGGATTCAAGCAGACATCTTGGGACGCTTTTCATCACTTGTATTTTCCTGGATAAAAATCAAAATTCATAACAAAATCGATACTGGGCAATTTTATAAACGAGATTCGACAATAAAGCAGCAAAGCTAATAATTTATTGGTCTGTCGCATTAAATGTATTTATTTTGGCAGATTTTAGGATTTAACGACATTTTCACTTTGAAGAAACTACGCTTGGTGAGGTTGCCTGGCTTGAAATGATGCAATTCAACATGGCCGTTGAGCACCTGCTTCCAGACACACTGAGCGATAACGGCGGGAGATTCAAGCTTCGTTTTTAAATTAATTTGAGTTTTTTGAATTTGCTGAGCTGCAGTTACTCGCAATTTTGGGATGATTTTGAATATTAAATCTAGAAATCTAGCAAAAGTAACGTGCATTAAAAGAGCATTAGTATCTAAAAGTAATGCGCAAATTCCCGTTAGTTCAAATCGGTGTTGAATGCTTTAAGTAAAAACAAATCGATACAATCAGACGTATAGATTTCGTAAAGTCATTGATTACATCATAATGTTATTTTTTATTAGAAACAGAAAATAGCACCAATTTCACAAAAATGGAAAACATTACTTAAACCATGCAAAAATAGCACAATTACATCACAGATTGATTTTTATACGGAATATCACAACATTTCGCGTGTATGAAATGAATTGGCTTTTTAATTCTTAAAGTTTTCAGGACATGTTTGGAGTTAATGTATGCATAACGATAAGGTTTAAAGTGATAATGAGTCAGATTATGGTTATCATACATTGTTTCCAGTTCCTGTTTCACTACATAACATTGTTTCCATAACTTGTTGCACACATCAAGATTACCAGCCACCAGATGGGACGTGTAAACTACGTCGAAATTCAAAGAACACATCAAGATTCCAATTTCATTTATGACACGTTTTGGTAGATAAAACACGTCAAAATGTGGTTTAAAAAAGTGTTTATTACACCAGTGTTTCCCAAACGTTCTCGGGTAGTGAATAGTTTGTTTTTATTACCAATTATGGTTAGCTAACACATGTACAAAATATTTAAAGCAACGTTTAAGGCCTCTCCACATTTGATGTTGCTTTAAAAATACTTTAAAAAATGTTAATGATGAAGAGAGCGCCAATGAATTTTTTTTGTTTGTTTTCTGTTCAAAAACTAGATTAAAATATTTAGAAAAGTTTAAAAAAATACATTTTATTAATTTTAATAAAGTCGGGAATACTGAGGGTAAACATAATAAAATTAATTAAATAAATAACGTTTTTAATGTTTTAATTTAAAGGAAAACATCTGTAAAGTTTTAAGAAAGGAAGAGTTACAATTCCCAAAAAGAAAAATGTGGCCTACCGACCGAGGAATCGACCTAACCTCTATAAGTAAACGTCATTTTTTTAAATATAAATCCGCACAATTTTTATTTGTGTCCTGGTAATTTATGAAGTTTTCTCATTTTGAAACGCCGTTTCGCTAATAAGCGTTGAAGCTGTTGTAGTTTCTGTTCATAGCTGAAGATTTTATTTCTTTGTATTTTATCGAAAGCCAACCTTAAAATAAAAAGAATTCAAGTTTTTCTCAATTGTTTTTCAACCTTATTTTTTAATTATGTATTTATTTTGGTCAAGAAAAGTTAGCGAGCTCTGAAACATTATTAAAATAATTTTCCTAACATAAATGTTTGGAAGCGTTTTTTGAAAACTACATTTTAGGCAAACCATGTTTCATACTTTAGTTGTCCAATGTGCAAAGAGTTTCTTTTTTTAAAAAAAGCTGTAAATTGGTCGATTAATAAAGTACAATTTGAAAATAAAAATTGATAAACGTTCATAAATTAAAAAATAAAATCAGGATGAATTATAAATTTTTATAAAGATATCGAAATAAAGTGGCCCAAATTTTCCGAAAGAAAGCGATAAATCTGAAAACCTAATGCAAATATTTTGAACACATTTCGTGAACATATTTCGAAACAATAATGCGTAATAACTGCATATTATTATATATCGTTTCTGACACAATGATTAAAAATTTCTGCAATTACTCCTAGATGCAATAGAAAAATATGCAAAGCAATATAGTTTTATGAAATATTGGATATTACCTATCATTCTGCTCCAGAACCTTCTCTCGGACTACCATCTCATTTACCTAAAATAAACCATCAGAGCTTGCATTTGATGATATTTTGTTGTCAAAATAGCATTTTCTGGTTAAATTAAAAAAATAATCATAGACCTACTTGATTTTGAACCAACTTCAGTTTCATTTTCAACTGCAAGCCGCACATCTTCGACTTGGTGTAACACTTGGAAATATGATGTAATTTTGTTAACCCCTTCCTAAATTTAAATCAAAGGTACAGTTATTTTTGTATGCAATTAAAATTACAATCCAATTTACTCCTACAAATTAACTTCACCTGTACGATGTGACTAACACCTTGTTTTCCGCAGACAGTTCCTGATAAGCTGCTTTCAGTTGTGTTGTTTGCAAAATAAGGTTTTCCTTTTGTGTTTGGACAGCCTATTTTAACAGTTACAAAAAACAGAGATTGCTTCAATAGTATCATAAAATGGCACCCAGAAATCCACTACACTGTATGCTATGTCTACGTAATCGAAGGTTCCTTAAAATTTTGAGATTTAGATATTAAAAAAGTATTACTGCTTTACTTGATACAATGTTTAACAGGCTGGTATGTTTGGAAAATCGAAATCTCACTACTAAACATCATAGTTTAAATTATGTAAAACAAGTAACCAAAAAATACTCAATTTAAAGTAAATTCGTTACATTTTACACAATGAGCACATGTACGTTTAATAGAAAGTACTGCAAAACGATATAACAAACATAATATAAAGCAGCACTAACAAACAGTTATCTTCCACAACTCATACAATATAAAATACTTTCGCTATTTTTATTTTATTTTGAGGACATTAGCTCAAAGCAACAATTTACCTTAAGGCGAGTGTTTGCATAGTTGATACCCTTTTCATAGTTTTCTTTTAGAACTCCTAGAAGCCTGAAATCAAATTAAATAAATGTTGCCATACCTGCTTTGGAAAAACACCTGAAAAAACGGCTTATTTCACACATGAGTTTTGTGAATTTTAAATAGAAATGAGGCATTTCAACTGGATAACAAATAATATTTTAATTTAATTGAAAAAACTATCGAAGTATATCTAACCCTATTTTTTGTATATTTTATCCAAAATGAAAAAGACAGCAAACAAACAACATTTCTTTTTGTCTGGCGTCAAATTTGGCGCCATTTTCTAAAAACACCCTAAACTACTACAACCAACTTAAATCTTAGCTTAAATGCTGGCTTACAACGAGTTACTATTCTTAAGTAAGTTATTTATTAATTGATAGTTAATTTTAATCTTAATTAAATAAATTATTATATCAAATATTGAATATTGGAAAAATTACTTGTTAAATGGTTTTCTCAAAACTAAAGTAAGCTTGGGCGATCCGATGATTATACAAATTGATAAAAATGTATTTAAAAAAACAATTAAAAAATATACAGTCTATTCTTATTTATGCAAAAAATAGAAAAAGTGGGTATGGTCAACTTTTCTCCTACGATTTTCTGTTTGCTATTGATACTTATAAAATAAAGTTGAACTAAATTGCCATCAGGTTCATTATTTGTAACAAAGTTGCTCAAAAATGTAGTGTTCAGTGAAATTTACTTAAATGAATAACCTTGGATTTATAAGCAGCATATTTACGTATAGCACATGTGATATTCGTTTTAAATTACCTTGTGCACTCCTGGACAGACAAGCTGTGCTCTTCTCTGGACATCTTATCGTTCTCCTGTAGTCTATAAACGTTGTATTCATCTCTCAAAATATCGAATCTTTGCTGCAATTGTTTCAATTCCTGTGAAATGATACTTTTCTCATCGTTGCAGGCATCCAAGGATTGCCTGATAGCAATTTCTAAACACCGAAATAAAGAGCTCAGTACAAACACTTACTTTCAAAATATTTTGAAAAAAAGTTTAAAAAATGTACCCCTGTTTTACAAATAATCATATTTTGGACTTTTCAAAAACAAGTCTAGACATGTTTATCTAAATTTTGTTTCAGCATATCTTTTTCATTTTGTGCATTTTGAACATTGTATGTTTATTAAGGATTTCCATAATCTAGGCAGCGCGCAAAAAATCACCTAAATTTATGATTATAGTAACTAATATAGGGACACACATTCAAGCATTTTATAAAAATTAAAGAATCCAAACATTGATTTCTTTTATATTACCTTGTTTCTTGTGATGTACTTGAGTTTCCCTTATTTTATTCTGCAAATGGTTTAGCTGTTCAGTTAAAGCCTCGTTTACATCAATGACCATTTCCGCTTGTTCTTGAATGAGTTTCCTGAAATTCAGAAGGCTATCAAGTTGACAATACTAATCCTTGTTGTGTACATTTTTTTAGAACGAGACGTACCAGTCCTCCAAAGAAACAGGCATTTTAGCTTCTGTGCTTAGTACCAAATTCTTCAAATGGTCGTTTTCCATTTCCACACTACGCAGTCGATTTTCCAATGCAGCTATTTTTGTCTGAAAAATAATTTGGAAAAACTTTTTTGATACTTGGTTATGAAGGCTGCTTTCATTAATCAACTGAAATATGGACCTTTCTTAATATGATAACAAGCAGGGCTTCGTTAGTGGTTTTTTCTATTTTTTCTTTAAATACCATTCTACCATTAATTGGTAGAAAACACAGTTACACAAATGCAGAATTTTTATGGATAACTAAAAAGACGGCCGTAGTTAATTTTTTGTAAACAAATATTAGCTTATTAAACTAATCGATGAAAATAATTAAAATGATATATGGTTATTTTTGAAAAGTTAATTCTTCTCCATGCAACAATTAAAATGTTGTAGTTTTTCCTGTACATTGGTAGGCTACAAATACACATAAGCTACAGTGTTTTTAATTTTGTTGGAATTTAGTAAATCTCTTCAAAATAAACCCGTGTAATTCAAATTATTTTCTTTTCTGTTTTCTGTATAAAGTCATTTAACTAAAAAACATAAATGGCGATTTTTTTCCTAGAAATTATTGTTTCAGAAATGAATTATTGTTTTAGAAATGAAACAATAATTTCTAGGAAAAAAATCGCCATTTATGTTTTTTGAGAAGAATTAACTTTTCAAAAATAACCATATATCATTTTAATTATTTTTATAGCTGTTTTAAT
>JAQIXS010005915.1:0-11642 GCA_034700785.1 Rossiulus vilnensis
GACATTCATAAATTTTAAACCAAAGCTGGACTGCTTGGTTGATAACCCAGCAAATTTAGGCATGAGAGGATGGGATGGGGGAGGGGGGAATAGTGGGCAAAAATATATAAGATATAAATCCTACGCCATTTTGTCATGATGCTACTAGTTTTGTGAACAGTTCTTTTAATATAACGACTAATAGCAAGCTAAACAGTTTCCAAATACAATGTACATGTATACTGCTTTTTATACGTGGCGAGGAAACAGCATCTGGTCATTTCTGAAGAAGGACTTATATATTGCTTGCAGGGCCACTGAAAGCTTCTTTTGATGCCAATTTGAAGAACATGCATACGAGTAATTGCATCGCGTCAATCTCCATCCGGTTGCAGCGCATTTGCAACGAGAGAAAAAGATGAACTGGTCCCATCTATTTTTTATCATTTATTCGGTGATTTTACGCCGGGATTCTCCATCATCCGGTCGTTAGTGGTTGATGTTATTCAGTTGCCTTTTGGTATCCAATGGATATAAAATCGATACAAATCATCCATCTTTGTTTCGATGTCTTTTGTTGATTTACCAGCCCAACAAGAGCTCCATGGAGCATTCTTCGCTCCCTCCCATTTTCATTCATTACGTTTTCCCTTTTCGCCAGATACTTTTGATCTTTTCCGAAGGCGAACGTCGCTGATAACGTTTCCAATGAGATTTCGATGGGGTAATTAACCTTTACGATAAGCGAAAAAACATTTGTTTTCTTCTCACCTCCTCACAAATTAATGAAGAAACGGGGCGAAACCGAACGGGTCACGTGCAGGTTTCGCCGTTGCCATGGAAACGATGATTCGGGCGCGCTCTCTTCGACCTTATCAATTAAAAGATCGAAAAAAATCACCTTTGCCAAAGGAAATAATTCACATCAGTGCAAAGCAAAATCCTCGTTGGTAAAAGTGAATGTGATGAGTTACATAAATAATTATTCGCTGCTTCACCTGGGTATGATAGGCCCACCAACAAAATAATCCCACCAAGTTTATCAACTTTTAATATTAAACTTAATGCCAAAGAATATAAATGTTTAGGGTCACGTAAAAACCGGTATAAACCTACTTTTATACCGGTAATACGTCGAATGCAAGACCCAACAGAGATAGATTGCTGATTTTATCATAAAATTGCACGTTCCACCTACGACTGATTTGACAATATACACTGTATATACATGTATACTCAAACGTAGAACTACTGCAGCGATGCGTAAACAAAATGCAGCCTCTGGCTACCCAGTTAGATAATTTCGACGAAAATCGTTACATGTAGCTCTTTTATAACGAAATTAAAAACTTTCGAAAGCAAAGTTTGCCGCTGACATAACATCTCCATATATAGCCGAAACGTGCGTTTGCAGGAAATCCATTTATAAAGATTTTTTGGAATTTTGCCAGAAATTTCGAACATTCGCGAATCAACTACATTGGGTTGTTTAAATCACATATACAGCACATCTACACAAGCCTATATTTAACGCAGTATCCAATTTAAAATCATATGATTGCGAATAATCTAATATACGAAGAGTATTGTTATTATGTCAAGCAAAAGTTAAGACAAAAACTTACGCATAATTTCCCTACTTAAGCATTTAGTCTTTTGCAAAAGTTATACAGGCCTACTTGTCATGTATGTACATGTAGGTGAACTATTTTCATTTATGAACATATAGTACAGCAATTTTACTTTAAACGTTGTTCATGTATAAATCCAATACATAAAATACCGTACAAATTATACGGTAAAATGAGTGTTTATTGATAAACAAGTACGTCGCAGATTATGGCGTTTAAAAGCGCATTCCGTCAGCCATACATTTCGCAGCTCGTTGGCAAACATTTTATCAGGTGAATTCTGGTGCAACGAACTAACTCGGCCAAAAAACATGCGCAAAAATTAAATTAAGCCTCTGGAATGAAAGTTGCCACGTTCTTCAATTCAAAGTTTACAACAATAACCCTTAAAGGCGGGATTAACGAGGACTTAATTAAAGTCTTGTTAAGCTGCCACACACGACAAGAAAACGCGCCTCATCCCTCCCTTCCACTTGATGTTTTAATTATATAGACGTGAAAATAAAAACGAAGAAAAATCTATTTAAACACATCCACTTGAGCGCACTTGTATAATTAACACTGCCTTTTCAGAATGACAACTTTATAAGTTACGGGGAATGGGGGGCCTGGTTGTAATAATATACTTCTCAGATCTGGATCATTTAATGAGCTGCTGTGCAGAAATTTTCATTAATTATTTGTAACTCAAAAATAACTAGTACGATTTTACTATCTTCCAAATAATTGAAATCGTATTCTAAATAAGAATAAATAAGTTTTCTATTTTTAACAAGTTCATCACAATTAGTAACGTAAACGACCAATACTGTTTCATGAGTTTCCGCCCTTGGTTATTAATGACCACTTTCATTTGTTTTGGAATTTTTTGGAAGGGAGGAAATGTACAATTCGGCATTCCATTAAGTCCAGAAAATGTTGGAACAAATTTATTTTCTGTTTTGACATGGAATCAACCACTACAATAAGAACAACTAAACACCATTATACTACGATTCTGTTCCTTTAACACGGTTGCAAACATTCGGTTAATGTGCAGGCTCATCACACCATACAAGAAAATTGTTTTTCAATGGTCTTCATGAGATTCATTTAGAGCATTACGTATAAGATGATTTCAATACATATACCTACATGTAATTGGTGAATAAATCAGTTCATTTAAAACAAAGAAAAAGTGCAGTTGAAATTTCCAAATAAAGTGATTTTGATTAGAAGCAAGTGGCAGAAAAAAAATAGATTATCTCCATAGATAGTAAGCTTATATCCTAAAAGCGATAAAAATCTAAAGGCATTGGCATTTAGGTATATAGTACTGTATAATATCTAAAGGTATATTGCTACGACTAATACAAAGCAATGCATTACTCTATGAAAAAATATTATAATATCTATAGACAAAATCCTTCAGAATCAAAGGTTTTTCAACCGAAAATCAACCGATTTCTTGCGCGCATCCTGAGCCTAAAAATTTAATAAATAAGTCTGATTTCGCTAAAAACACCGCTCGATAGAGATAAGGTCTAATAAAATTACCTTAGAGGCTACATGAGAAAAAAAATTTTAAACAAATTATTTGTTGTAGCATACCTCAACCGGCAAATAGCACGGTGAGTCCTAGTGACCCTTTGATCAGCTTAAAAAGCTTAAAAAACAGCAAATTAAATTTGCTGTGAAAGCATTGAAAACTTATCACTTGAATTCGTATCGCATTTCAAAAAAAAAAAAACAGATTATACGTTGACACATCGATTCGCCTCAGTCTAACAACATAACGGCTGCTCAAAGGCTACAATTTACCAATTGAACAAAGGGCAACTGCTGCATTCGTTGCTTATCTACTGAGCAGCAGCGTATTTCAATAACGTGACGTTGTGATTGTTTTGCACCAACGCGTCGTGATCTATATGTAAACTAAACATAAAAGTATTGAAATTGATTTGAAAAACTTTCGTTCGACGTCTTTCCGGGTGAGATACCCCACGTATCACCGTTTTTTTATAACTTCATTTTCACTCAATACTACGCGCGTTTCTGTACGCTTAATAAGAGTTTCCGCCTATTGTGCTCCTCTATTCTATCGCACAATATTGTTTATTGGCATCTTTTAATTTTTTTTCGTGCTGCTAAACCTCCAGTTCCTCGCGACTTATTTTTCTCCCGAGTTTCATGATCAAATTCAAACTTTCGGATGAATTGCAATCACAACGCAGCAAGTTGGCAAAAGAAGTCATCCACATAAAATCCCATTGTCTTTGCATCATTGTCACTGGCACAAAGTAGCGAAAAGAAGAATTTTCGTACAACAACAAAAAGCCCCTCCGTTCACCTTTCAGAAAATTGAGATGCAGTCAAGCAAAATAAGAAAATACTCTAGGAAACGCTAGACTCAGCAGAAAATTGAAAACAGGAATAAAATAAGAAGGCGTATACATAGGGTTTAAAATAATTGTCCACCCATACTGTAATATACACTCTCATAAAAACAACATCATGCAGAACGACGACAACAACAGTGTGAAAGGAAAATAATACAAAAAAACAATATTGTGTTACATCTAGCATAATATTGTCGCTTTAACATATTGTTCTATTTCGCACCAAAACTACACATATCTGCATGATTTAATAAAACGAATTGCTTTCCGCTTATCGTTTCTATTCATCACGGGTGCAGAAAAATGGAGCAATTTCATTAGGCGAGAGATTTGGCAGCCATCTTTTGCGCACGAGCAATCCTTCATCGACAATAAGTCGCGTGTTAAAACAGCGTATAATTACATAAGTCAAAATTGATGAGTGGTTCACATTACTCAAAACTTATTCTGCTTGCATGGGTGATACTGGCTAATCCGTGGCTTGCATTCTAATCAGCGTCAATAAATGGGGCTTCTCTGTGCCAGCGATACATACTGTATCCCATTAACGATTAAAAACTGCAATCAGTTTATTTAGATATTCAGTGTACAGATTCACATGTATATATAATGTTGGCTGTAAATTTCTCTCTCCAGGTGAATCACGACTTTACTCCAAATTATTGTAAAATCTAGTTTTCAGTGGGAACGAGCACAGGAAATTATGGATGCGGATCAAACACCATCCGCGAAGCAAAACCGCAACCCACACCACCTCGTAATATTAGGCAAAAAAATTGAGTCGGAGCGAGCCGAAATTCATTCGCTTTTACCCACAAATCGCTTTATCGCCGTTACTAATGGTCGGTCCAATAAATTGGTTCCCTTATGGGTGTGGCTGTCGGGCGAATGTGGACCACTGCCTGTGCTTCGACACATCTCCATAATTGGATTATGATTTATGTGTGCTGCACAAGAAAGGGGGTTCCGCGAACGGAGCCCATTTATTTTTCACGGGTTTCTAGCGAAAACAAAGCAGCTGCGGCGAGCAAATTTCCAGCATTCTTGACAAAACTTGATTCAACAAACAAACAAATGAAATCCTGCTCTGGCGTTATCGCCGAGAATATCTAATTGGACGAGAGGACTCGTCTGGGAGACATTTTGCGAATCAACGAACGTTGTCAACAGTGCTGCCATTCATCTATCCGTAGGCTACATGTGTTTCTTTAAAAATTCAAATATTTTAATAAATGGACACTCAACGATCCGAGATATTCATCGCTAAGCATACCTTCTGACTTCACGATGCATGCGATCAGATAGAAGGATACGAACAGTCCAATAAATTCTTCTGCGTGCGATTATCGTTGGCAAGGGGAAGTGACCAATAAACTAATGACCACGAAACAGATGCAATTCTGAGAGAAACGCCGCACGTAGGAACAGATTCCAAAACCAGATAAAGAGTGAAATTTAATTAAGATTTATTTTTACTGGCCAGAATACTGCGTTCTTACGTCAAGAAATCAGGCTGCTTTCGCATGCCAGATTTACATCACAAATCGTGCGCGCCATTGGCTTTTTTATCACTTTGCCCTCCGGAAACGAAAGAAAATTACAAAAATAGGCAAGTAGACCTACACGACTGACCCCTGGCCTACATTCAAGTTAAAAAGTAGCACGTTTATGCTGAAATTTGTTGCTTTATACTACACAGCATATTTTGCATGTACGTGCAGTGCCCAACGTCAATCACCAGTTTACCTAGCAGAGAATAAATATTATTTAAAAACAAAATTACATTAGAAACTTACCCCATGATGATGAACCAGTTTTTGGAAAATGTTCGCCTCTGGCGTTCCATTATTTTAAATAATGGTGATTTGCAAGAAACGTTTGTACAAAACTATAAACAAAATCCTCAGATTCGTAATCAACATTTTTAAACTTTTCGCCTATACTGCGTTCCATTATTACAAATGATGGTATTTGTAAGCAAATTTAGTACAAAATTATTGGCTAAATCCCCAGATTTGTAATCAACTTTTTCAAAATTTTCCTCTGTCATCATTTTAAATAATGCCACTTCTAAGAAACGTTTGTACAAAGTTGTAAGTTAAAATCCAAGACCTAATCTAACTCCATGCAGGGTTAACCTGTATAGAATAAAATTTTCCCAGAATTCCTAGCTACAGCAGGTTATCTCCATGTTAATTATACCTTGGGTTAAAAATCCCTATGGTAAAATGGTGCCTATTTACCCTTGGCTAACTTGTGGTTATAGATAACCCCAGGTTAACTAGCCTTTCACTTAACCTACAATGATGCAACCGGCCCTTAATGAGCAGTTTGACAAGGGCGCCTACAATTTTCCATTTGGCCCGGGCCAAATTAAATTTCTCAGTTTATCTCATACAAACAATTTGCAGTTGAATGCCGTATTGTATTACAAACGTACATGTACTGTATATGAGCATACGTTATCATAGCACTATATTTGCATAGGAATTTAACAGTAATTTGGCACATGCCAAATTTCAGTTTCAACTGTCATGACATTAATACGTTTAAAAGAATCTTTCCAAACCGTGCAGGTATCATTATGAAATCTCGCAGGATATGCATGCTAAATTCAGCTGTTCTCATTCGTCTTTTAACCTTTTGTAAGAATTTTGACCTTTTCGCCAAAAGCTTTTGATTGATTACAAACGACGGCATGACACTGACATAAATGTATAAAGATGATTTACCTTGCATCGAATAAATACATGTAAATATACATTGTAACAAATTGAAGCCCTAACGAATGCATTGGGAAGAATTTTAAAGGTTTAGTTAGGCAAACCTGTCTCAATTTGCAAATGTTTCATGTTAGGTGTGATCAGTTTGCGTAGCTACCAGGAGAGGAATGTTAGAAAAATAACAATACAGTTTCAAAAAAAAAATTGCAAATGCGTGGTTAATTTATTGGGTCATGTGACGATGGATTTACGAAATTAATAGAAAATACATGTATATGCACCACAACATGCAGATTTAAGTTTTAAAAATGCAGACAAATTCTACAAACTGATTTGCAATATTATACTTAAACATTCATTATGTGTGGACGCGCATTCAAGGATTCAATCTGTTGAATAACCAGAATTATTTTCAGATTATAAAGCGAAGTATCATGTACATGTAAATACTAAAAACATTTGACAAACTATATGGTGTGCCAGAAATGTGTGACCTTTGCGTATTGAGAACGACGGTAATTTTTTTTAAAATAAATACCTTGTTAAAATGTCTACCATGTTTAAAAAACAGATCTACTACATGTATGCTTAAATGTTTTGATGTGAGCAAAAAGTACTTCGGGGTTGCTGCCTCAAAATGTATGTGATCTGTAACTGCATTTAGGATGACATCATCTGCATACTTCGACTTCCTATTAATGTATAAAAGTGTACAATTGATCACGCGTGAATGTAAATTAAAATAGTTCACATGCCCCCCTCACGCAAAAACTGCGGGTCGGAATTGTCAACCGAGAATTTACACTTGAGAAAAATGCAGCATCTTAAGAAATGAGTTAATAAAACGAAATTAGGAAATTTTTCTCAACACTCATTCTTCAAGAGGCTTTCGCTATGCAAACCCGAGACACTTTACACGAGCGAAGAGATTACTTCATTTACGTCAGTGGAAATGGCGCAAACGCTACCAAACTAACCCATCCAAGAATTTTAATCAATAGATAACTGCGATGCAAATTCCCTACACTATAAAATCGTTCATTTCTGCAGGGTGTCTAAATTTCCTTTCGGATTTACTTGTGGAAGCTGTATATACGGTGGCACTTTGATTCAATTTCAACCACGAGAGGAAGAGAGAAAAAAATCAAACCACCCTTCGCAACGTTCACGTTATAGCATCGTAATAGATCAGTCATCAACATAGACAACTTGCAAAATGAGGAAAGGAAATAGGAGACAGCAAATTTAATGAGAACACTCGTGGTCGATTTTAAGAGGAACAATTTCGCCATTTATGAAGGCAACTTTATAAATCCACGCAAGCACGCAGCACCGTCAATCTGAACCAAGCGATCCACGTTCGTCCGAATAAATGGTTATTTAAATTTTGTTTTTAATATTTTACGAATCATCACACACTTCAAACGAGCATACGTAATTTGCAAGTCCCCTGCAAACCTTCTTTTGTTTCAGGTCGAGGCATCACATGTCGCGGATTGCCACCCGGGTTACATTGCCACTTAAAAAACCGCACGCACAACGTTTTATTCGATTTCGTAAAACGGCAATATGCAGACCACGAAAAAATAAAGAAAAAAAATTAAAAGTTTAAGCGCCTAAAGCCTAGGTTTATGGTGGCATTCTGAGTGCATACACCAGGTCAGTCAGTAAGGGGCCCTTCATAAGATACGTTCTGGAATTGTCATACTTTTTAGATCGATTTGGAAAAACGCTTTCCATGCACCCTTCCATCCCCCCCTTGTCCGGCGTAGCGTTCTGTTTTTAACACAATCCCCCCCCCCACACACACACATCTGCCAATCGCCCTTTATGGACGACCCCTAACGTCAGTATTCATGCTACTTAAACCGTGCTATTCCCATTGGCCATAAACATCCCCGTGCTAGGTGCATTGTGCTGAGAATTGCCAGTGGCTATTAAGCTAATAAATAAAAATAAAAAGACAGCTACATCAATGTGTCTTTAGAACGGGGTTAAACAGCCGATCAGACATGCGCATATAAACTACTTCACCGTGATTTAGCCCTTCCGGTTACTCACACGGAAGTATTGCTCGGCAGTTTAATAGGGGAAAAGACAGCGTTTATCACACGATTATAGAAGAAATCACAGCAGTGGACAAAGCATCCCAAATCGATGAACGTTCATTGCGATGCTTCATTACCTCCACATGTGGGTGCAGATTTTACAGACGGTCTACAAGAAATGTCGGTAATGATGCCGTTCAGTTTAGAAGTTTTACACCTGGTTCTGACCGTATACCGAAATTCACGAGCTCAGCTGAAGGCTGCAGCCAAAATCTCAGGCGACTTTTTTGACTGCACGTGTGACCAGACAATGAAACAACCACAAAGCGCGGTCAGTCATGCAATCCCGGTATCAATAGGCTGCCCAGCACTCTGTGGGGAAATCACAATTAACTCCAACTCCTCCATTTCGATTTTCTCAACGAGTTGCATCAACAAACGCGCACTCCATTAAAGTGATCGATATAAACGTTAAACCGTTATTCTGACAGCGCTGTTTTCCCAGACAAACAGACAGACGGTTTGAACCCTCTGAAACTTCAGCCGGGTCAACACCGCGATTCAATGACACGTCGGACGTTTCGAAGGAAATCTAAAAACGCCACACGCCATTAGTGGAGCTTGAAAATGGCGGTCAAAGTATTTTCCGAAGCGAGCTCCTTCTGGCGAGAGATTTTTTTCAAAATGCCGATTCCAACGCCTCGTCCAATTCGGTCTCTTAAGCTTTTTAATTTCCATGCATTAAGCGGGGGATTAGCCCGAATGCCTCTAATGGTCGGATTGACCATTGTCCCAATCTGTTAAGTGACCATTATAAAAGGACGCGCTAAATCAACTGAGCTAACACTTCCAAGTTGAGCCTCTGCAAATGACCAGGATGATCGATATCGATTAAAAATTCCGGATGAGTAAAGCTGCCCCCGCGTTCACGCGGCGGCCATCTTGGATTATCATCCGTGCATGACACTGGGCCACTGGCGATCATACTGTAAATAAATAGCATAGCCGATAAGTGACAATGGAATTAATAGGCCAGATGATGCGTAGCGAAAGAATTAAGGTCGGCACAAAACAAGGTGGGAAGACTTTCGAGTTGAGGTTTTCTCCCTAAATTTATAAAATAAATTGCTAGCTCAGGTATACCGATAGAGAAGAGAAAGAATGGCATCGATATTATAATAACAATGCCAATTAGTATTTAAAGACATAGTTTTTTAAAAAAATCGATCGGTCTGAAGTCAATAAAGAAAAGCTAACAATAATAATACGTGTGCTGGAACAACAAACCGATCAACCATTAACTCAGAAGAATAGTGCATTGTGGGGCAAAATCATTTATTACAGTAGAATACAAATGGAAATAAAAAACAGGTAATATCTGCCAAATATTGATGTTGGCTTGCTTTATTTTCCCAACGTCACCGCTAAATTCCCCCAGCTATATTTTTTTTTATTATTATTGTGCACTATAAATGCGCCAGTGGGCGCGCATGAGTCATCTGGGAAAACATCCAGCATCACTCAAGTATCGATGTCAAATTAGTCTACATTTCAGCTTCCTATAGCCTATTTCATAAACACAAGGTCTTGCCTGTTGAAACCTAAACAATGCATCCCAATTCACCATGCATCGTTTTAGAAGACACGAAATCAAGCAAACGAGAATTTCTTGCTGGATTTGCAGGTAAATTTGGGAAAATGTGAACTAGTGTTACATTTGTAGTATCTGGCCTGTAGCTTAATCAAATTCACAAAAGGTCACGCTAAATTTTTCGGGCACACAGAAGGCAATATATTTATTGACCTAGGTTAACCCATCTTGACTTTGATTTCGTGGTTTTTCAAAAGTTACTTCCAGAGAAATGCTTTATTGTGTCCTACTTTCCCCTTTCGCGATACGCAACTGACATAACTGTCGTGGAGATTTGTTCAATAACCTGCAGACGATTTCAGGAACGTCTAAAATACCAACCCTATTTATGCGAATTTGACGCAGCATGGATCCTAAAACTGAACGTGAAGCAGGCCAGCGAAGCCTCACTGCTTCACGTCTGACTGACCACGCCATTCAACAAATCAACGCGAATTTAGGCTTTCGCCATGAATGCTCAGCTTGTGATTATGATACCGGCATTGCTTACTAGTAATTATTTACCCGTGGTAAATTTGTCCTCGACGAGACTGTCTTATCTGTGCTCGAAACCTCGAAAACTTGCCTGTTTATGAGCTCGGCTGACTTTTCGCTTACAACACCTGCTTGCTTATTATCTCCAAATATGATTTTGATATTAACGCTTAGCTCGCTCCCCAGCAAACCGGGAGCAACGAGATAGGCACGCACTGGCGGCCAAACTCCCCCAGTCTCCCATGAGCGATCAAATTTCACGGGAGTAAAATTGGATTTGCTTTGAAAAATTAGAGCCACGCTGAATATCGTAATTAAGGTCCTCCCGCATAATTAGCACGGGAGAAACGCCGAACAATAAGCCGAGGCGCCTCGCTCGCTAGCCTAACGTTGCTTCTCTACCGTTTGGGGTGACTCCTGGCGGCGCGTGATCCTTACAGAAACCAAACCGCAAGAAGCATAGCCAAATTACAACGGAGAAACAGGAATAATTGGAAGAGTGGCTCGGCTATTCAGACGTGATCAGGGTTTTGCAAAGCTGGTAATAGGCCCAGGCCAGATGCATGGGAAATGAAGGCCCCGTTTCAGATTGCTCATTAAGTATTTTTGTAATCAGTGCTAAATACATATGATGCTGAAGTTTCCCCCTTGACTCTCTTTACAATGGCAATAATCTTTAACAAATGGGCCCCCTTTGCCTCTACCATGTGGACTCGGAGTAGGTCCCCCACAATAATCTTAACCCGTGCCAATGCACC
>JAQIXS010005916.1:0-11636 GCA_034700785.1 Rossiulus vilnensis
AAAAAAAATATATATATATAATGAAAGAAAGAAAAAATCAATCGAAATATTTACTCATCAGGAATCCCGCGGAGGAGGGCCAACTTATCTGCGTACACAGTCCCAGATAATTGTAATTAAATTTCAGCCGAAATCAAATAAGTTTTCGCTATATATATAGACTTTTTTCAGCAGGAGACAACCGATAAAACAATGGACATTTTCGCGATGTTTTACGAGCTTGCATGTGGTTTCATTTTTGCTACCTGCTTGGAAAATAATTATCAATCTAAACGCATATTGCGGCTTGGTTTTTTTTTTTTTGGTCTTTTTCCTGATTATTCCCAGAAATGGAGTCGTGCCGATATTTATTTCGGTCTGTATCTCACGTCATCATAATTTCAGTTTTCCGTGCAGCTTCGATATAAGAAAAATTACCCATTTACTTTCGTGCATTTCTGTCCATGTAATAAATATATTTCACATTATGCCTGGAATTTCGAATCAATATCGCAGTCTGAAAGAAAAAAAAAGATTTTAACAACATGCTCTGCTAATGTCTTCAAATTGACTTTTCCAACAAGTCGTTATTACGTGTAGGTCTACATGTATTCCAGGAAATTGACACGATTTAACAATGACTTTTTTAAAGATGAGCTTAAACTTGATGCCATGGACATGCTCATATGCAAATAAAAATTCGTTCGCGAAATGCATGTAGATTCGAGGCATAATTCAATTCAAAACGCATTTTCAAATGCATTTATAAGTGCATTTAACAATGTAATTATTTAAAATGCATGTTTAATGCAAACTTAGGTTTTCTGAACACATCCACATGATGCTGGGATATACTTCAAAATATTTAAGATAATATGTGAAAAAAATATTCTAGAAATACACCCATTAATATAATAAAAATATACCATAAATACCAAAAAAACGTTGGCATATCATGTGATATATCTGAAATTATAATGCTTTTAGTATATTTTAAAATGCATTCTGAAATGGATTCAACTATCATAAATACCATATTATAGTTTTAGAATACATTGTGCAATATAATTTCAAATATGTAGCATTATATACTAAAAGCCTTAAGTCATGATATTTCTGGTATATTAATCGGTATATTTTTAGAAAAGTTTGTCACAACATCATGTGACAAAGCATGGTACACAGAATGCATCATAGATGCCACTGCCATCTATACTGACAAACAGTACACTTCCAAAGTTGAGTTTACCTACATCTGTGTGTAGCTGTGTTCTTGCAGAAATGGTTTTAGGAAACTGCGTTGCGTAATTAAGAAAGTCATAATTACATAATACCACGTATAAAAAAAACAGGTTGAAAAAATAGGGTACCAACATGAACGCCATTTTGGATGCCAAATCTGAGACACAAACACTAGCCGGATGTGAGTCGGTGTGTAAATGAAGTAAAAACATGTGGGGGGGTGTATAGGTTAGGTTAAGTGGGGGTTCTAACACCACTCTAAACATATTCTTCAACAAAACACTGATTTTCTATGGCAATCGTGTTGGGCTTCTGCAAAAAGCTTCAGCTAAATGCAAAATCCCAGTGTAAGAAATGCTTTCAAAATTGGCTTTCGTGATGGTCAGTTGCACCAAAACCGTGATTAACTTATCCGCCCCCTAACCCGAGGTTTAGGACAAGGCTGGAAATGGCCCATTAAAACCTATTTGGCGTCCGTGTCGTGAGTTTGCGAAAACAGCCAATCGGATTAGGGCAAAAGAGGCCGAGTGACGCTCCAGCTGAAGGATTTTTTTGTTTGTTTTTCGCCATAGGTTTGCGATGGAACGATCTTCTGCTAGTCCATGATGATGATAATACATTTTCCGTTGAATGTAATTTCGTTTCCCTGTCTGCTTCCTGCAATTCTATCACAATTTATCACCCGTTTAGTGTTTTTTTTTGTGTGTGTGGTGTGGTGGTGCTATTGCAGGCTCATCTGATATAGAAGGAGAGGAGGACCCTAACCGTTATATCGGTCTGTCAGCCTCTTTGATATTGGAGTCCTATAAGCGAGGCCCCAGATAGATAGAGACGCTATAAAATCCCCTTTCCTCCATATAAAATGCTGTGTTTTATCGGAAGGCAAAGTGGCTCAAGAAGTAAAGGCTGATTCACGGTGATAATGATGAAACATTGGGGACCGGGTTAAGCCTACTTTTCTAGCTCTGGCTTCTCTGATGATATACATCAGAGCCCGTTTCATTAACCATCACCATGCAAATGAATGATGAAACCCAGTTAGTGCGTTGAATGACATCAGATACAGAAAAAGAAAATAACCAATCAAGACCAACTGCTTTCAACGATATGGAATTGAAGTGGAAATACCAGAAAAAAATTGCCTGTTGAAAAATCAGCAAGAAAAATTTTAGGTTCAAAATTTGCAAAGGAAAGTGCATATAATTTATTATTAAAAACACTGTAAACGTAGATTATTAAGAAATAAGTGTTTATTTAAGAAAATGTATGGGCAAAAATGGGTTCGTGTCAATGGAAATGAAAGAAAATGCTGATTTGAGACAAAATCTTGTTCCGATGATTAAATTGGATAGCGAAAAATATATAGATTCATTAAATTGTTAAGGTTAAATTTGCAAGCAGAAATTTAAGAATAATTATAGTCGAAAATGTGCAAGCAAATCTTTGTTTTCTTGGTGTGCGCAAAATTTTAAGAGAGAAGAAAGAGGAACAATTATGAAAAATGGAAGTTGCAGATAAATGAAGATTTAAGAAGAATTTACTGGTTAAAGTGAGTAATTGGAAATCGAAGAATTATGTTACTAGCAATTGATGACGGTATAAATAAAAGAAAGATTCTCGGAAGTGTGTAAATATGCATTCAGTAAAACAATTGAAGGTTAAATTTGTACGTGAAAATTAATGAACAATTCTAGTTTAAAATGCACAAATATAAAATGGAAGAAAAATTCTCGGTAAAATTGTGTAAACCGATTGAAATCTAAAAAGTGTTGAAGATCAATTATAGTGAAAATGTGTATCTGAAAATGTGTGTTTATTTAGGAAACTGTAGATGGAAATTTAAAAACAAAATAATTAAAAATGCATACTGTTGAAAATTTTAAAAAAAATAGTTAAAAAGTGTAAATAGAATTTTGGTTTGACAACAAAAACTAGTAAAAACTGTGAATTGAAATTTAAAATCAAAACAGTTGCAAATGTGCAAGTGGAAATGTTGTAAAAGTAAATTAGATGTTTTGTGCTAGTTACTTGTCAAAATCATGTCAGATTCTGCCAAATATTTGATTTTTAAGATATTGAACAAGTGTTCATTTGAATTGCGAAAGCCTATTATGATGATTTATTTGGTACGTGAATTAGAATTCTATTTTTATATTTTAATTATTTTGAAAATTTTAATTCTGCGAAATATACCGATTACACATAATAACAGAGTTTTGCACTTAACGTTTGATTAAATTTTGAAAATTTTAATTATAAAATGAATATTCATTAGCATTCACCGAATTTAACAATTGCTTCTATCGTGCATCTTCCCTTAAGTTTTTTTGCGCAAATAATCACTCGGTATAAAAGCCAGTTTTTTTGTAGAAAAAAAATGCGTGTCCGGGAATTTTGACAGTGATGAAAGGTGTCATGGTGGCCATTACAGTGAGATGATAGGAAGGACAAAGATTCATTATTTGCAGTTGTGCAGAAGAACATTATATTTTTCTTCGCAAAAACTGCATTAACATTAGTTAAAGATATGGCCTAAATAGACATTCACAGAACACAACCACTAAACATTTTATAGTTTCTAAGAATTTCCAACAACGAATCCCCTCCATGAGCTGAATTTATATATATACACACAATTGACCTCGTAGTATTTACTTACGATAAAATCTCGCTTACTATAAAACGAGCCATTGGAATAGCAGCGCAGTTTCGCAGAAAATTATATTTTACAAAAATGGGTTTTTTGGAAAAATGCTGCTATTCCAAAACGTAATAAGGCGCTTGTACTGTGTCGACATACATGTATATTTTTGGTTGAAATGTTATGAAACAGCAAGGGTCACTGAGGGATTTTTATTAGGTGTTTATTAGGTCTAAAAAAATATCGATTAAAAATAAAATTCCAATTTTTATTAACATGTAGCCTAAGGTACGCATTTTCACATTTCTACCAAAATATTACGTTATCGTGAAATCCACTATAAATGTACATTGTTTTGAACATGTGTACATATGGAATGCATAAAAATGAGCTTAAATAAAATGTACGGCTTTGCTACTAACATTTATTTGACCCAGTTAAGTTACCATTTCAGCGTTTATTACAATATCTAATCACTATAAATAATCGCTTTATGTTAGATATGTGCTACATCCATATTACTTATCATTTGAGGCACTTACAGCACCTGCATAATGCCATCTCTGTGAAATAAGATAGATGATTTTGTATTGCCGAAGTGTAAACTTTTGATACCCATTTCTAACATTCTATAAATGCACTTCTACATTTATAATAATGTATTGTTAGACAACTAATCTACTAGCTATTTCTAACATTGCATGTACGTCTACGTGCAATCTATTTTAAATTGCATTGAACAGCCAATCAGAGATTCTCCATTGAAATGCATCTCAAAATGCATTCACGGTAAATGCGCGAATGAGCGTCTGTTTTGAAATATATTTCCTAATCCACTAATGCAATGAAACCTGGCTATATTGACCACGCAAGGTGGCCGGACAAAAATGGTCGATGTGTAATCATCCGGTCAACATACTGAAAACAACAACTTAACATTAGAAGTGTGTTGTAGGTTTTATTTTAAGTGGCGCTAAAAATCTATCAACATGATCAGGTGGTCTATATAGCGAGGTGGTCTGTATTTGGCGTTATTGTTGGTGTGGCAATATAGAAGCTAAACTTTTGATCTGAGCAATGCCATGACGCCCAGGCCGCCATATTGGTTGTTACAAACTCGCTTTGATTGGTTCCGATCTTTTAATAACCGATAAATTAACTAGAAACTGAAATTATGATGCCGAGCGCGTTCCGGAGATCTAGCTGAGGAAACTTTTCGAAATGAACTTTTTGATCAGCGAAGCAAAACGTTGAATATCAGGAGGTGGTATGAAATCCCCTCGACGGGAGGCCATCAGATTCTTCGCCTATATCTCTTCATTGTGTACGATATATGCTTTATTTTCGACTATGTAAACCCCGGCTTCAAACTCCCTTTTCTTATTTTATATTCTTCGTAGATCTTCAATTGGCTGGATCGCGTTTCTGCCCAGTAATCCCCGTTTTGCAATCTTCGCTGACGAACGTTGCATCGATAAAATGCCAACCTCCGAAAACGACCAACCTCTGTAAGCGGCCACCTCTGCAAGGTGGGCGTCTTCAATTTTCTGACAGGTGGGTTTCGAAGGCCGTGAACACGAACCTCTCTTTCTTTCAATTTTTGTGTTATTTTACAGGTGTTGATGTCAAAAGCGAAGGGCTTTTTTATGGATTAAGGGCCGGTTGCACCATGGTAAATTAAACGAAAGGTCGGATTACCCGGGATTTGATAAACCACAAGTTGATCTACGGGTTTTTATTGCTCCGTTTTACTATAGGGATTTTTAACACTAGTTATAGTAAACGTGGAGATAACCTGTTGCAGCTAGGAATTCTGGGAAAATTGAATGATATTACAAACCTTAGGTTAACCCTGCCAATTAGCTCATTTAACATTTCTTAATGGCTAAAGCTAAGTTAACTGCTAACCTGCTGTGGTGCAATGCTTTTCCTTAGTTAACTTGAGATTTACCTTGGGTTTTGTTTAACGTTTGTTGGTGCAACCGGCCCTAAAGGGGTCTTCCACAAAGTAAAATCCATCCAAAAATCGACTTCTTAACCCTCTACCTCCACTTCCCCCCCCACCCCTGTCCATTATCGTCCAAATTGAACAACACTGCCTCTTTTATGCCGTCCTATAAAGCACAAATAGCCCAGATGACGATACATAATTTATTTGAACAACAATTGCATCGTTTTGACAAGGAAAAAGCCCAAATACTGAATGCCCCTAACATGTGCCTTCCTATTTCGGTATTGAATGATTTAAAATGTTAAAAGTTGACACCTGGTGGAAGACTATTCAAATCCATTTAAAATGAGCAAACGTATTCAGAAAATAAACCCGACTCTATCCGCTGTGCAGTTGGGCGTTGGGAATTTGTTTCCGTACCGAAAAATTGATTTAAACAGAAAAAAACCCCAGCAATAATCGTTGTTTGTAATCTACATTAATGCAGGATATGATATATAGCTAAAATAGGTCGCACTCAAGCCTTCAGGGGGAAACACCGTTGGCCCTTAATTTACCTGCGAAATACTATATATAGTCGCTAGATCGCGTGCAGATGCACGTGACACGATGGAACGCCATGACGTCATGGTGGCGTTCGATTAGCCTCCATTGACCGTTCCATTTCTGACCAAATTTTGGGTTACGGACAGACAAATTTGTTGTTTTGTATTTTACTTTGTTTTCTGTTTTTTTACAACATTTAGCGGATGGAACTAAAGTTGTTTTCATCTTTCCAACCGTTATAGAAAGAACAAATACTACCGAACAAGCAGCGCCAAAATCGAGCAACATGAACGGTACGTGTAAGTTATCTGTAGATTGATTTTCTTAATTCATCTTAACGAAATAATTGCGGTGTATAGAAATTATTACATTGTTGCATCACATTCTTCGGAAAAGCTTCATCAGATCTCTAAATCTGTACAACATTTATTTCGACGAGGAACTAAAATTGTATAGGCTATTTAACTTTTAATACGCTTACAGCGTTATTATTGTCTTAGGGCCGGTTGCACCAACAGAAGTTCAGCAAAACCCAAGGTAAACCAGAGTTAACTAAAGAAAAGCATTGCGCCGCTGCAGGTTAGCAGTTAACGGTGGGTTAACGTTAACTCAGCTGGCAGGGTTAACGTAAGGTTAGTCATTTTCCAACAAAACCTATTAATCCTTAGGTTGAATTCTGATTGTAGGTAACCCCAGGTTATCTAACCTTTTATTTAACCTACAACGGTGCAACCGGTCTTAAATGTTAATGGGATGATAAAATAAAATCTCACAAATTCACAAAGAAACAAACTTCAGTGGGGACAATGCAAAGAGTTCATGCAGCTAAATCCTTTCAAATTTTGCTGTAGACTATAACGAGTCGTACACTTTTTACAACAATAAAATAAATAGGCTAAAAAAAGATGTAATTCAATATTTTAAAACACCAAGTGAGGTTTTATTTCGTATCAAAATATAGCGAAATTGATATAATACTTATTTCGGCGCTATAAATATAAGAAATTTGTAAAATATTTACTTGTGTATTCCATGCAGCTATCTGGAAATTTCTCTACCTCCCCATCCCGCTCCTAAATTAGCTACTTGTATTCAAAGCATCTTCAACTGAGAGTAATTTTCAATGCCACAAAAATTGACGCTCAATTTGATAACGCATTTTATATTACATGTAATTTCCTATAGAATGATGATCGGAGGCGACATGCAAATTGGTTACACACATTTAGTCTATAATTTCAATGTTAAACATTTTTTTTGCATGTCAGAAATATTCTTCTAGCTATTCATGATGTTCATATTTTCAAGTAATCTTCTTAAAATATATGAATTAATGATGGGGACTTTTATATTAAATTGACAAAATATTTGCTTAATTCTGTACAAGATTATAGCCATGATCACAAGTTCACAAAAAATGTGAATGGTCTATTTTAAATTTGTTTTGATTTTTTAACTGATCGCTGTTAGGCAGTTACATTAAGATTCCCATTTCAAATAGAATTACCCTTATGCTGTTTTAATTCAAGTTCTATTAAATATTTTAATAAAAATTCAAGCGGATGATTTATCGACGTTCTTGACATTAGACCCTTAAGGGGTAAGGTCCATTTTCCACACGTCCTACTTTGGCAATTGGGCTTGAGCACTTTCCCATTTGATTTGTGAGCGCTCACCTTATAGAGGTTTTCATAGCGATGGCTTTCATGGATGCTGTGGATATTTGTGGGCGCTGCAGTCGACCCCCTATACATGTCTATCCTCTCCCCTTTCGTCCCTGCCCTTACCCCATCCCCCCTCAGCACACGTGTCTCTGCTGGCGTATTTTCACTATATATTATCCTCGATATAGCCTGGCTTCACGCAGGGATGATCTAGGCCTGCATTATTGGCGTCCTGGTGTCTTTCTAGTGATAGATGGCGTAATTAAGGCGGGGAATATCGGTATTTCTCTCTCTATCCAGATCCTCTTGGGTGAGGGGCAGGTACATGCATGCAGCGCCCTCACTCACATCGATTTATGACACCATGATTGTGAGCGCCTGGAAAACCGGATTTATCACGATCAAACCCCGATTATTTGGCACACGCTCCCATTCAGGTACATAATATCGCTTTAAATTAATCTAGGGGGTAGAGGAGTAAGGTCGAGTGAGGTCCAGTTAATACCCCCGCCGGTTTCGCCACGCTCTCGCGAGGAGGCGCTGCAGTAGGCTAAACCCCCTCACCATTGGACGGCAGAAAATAAACCCAGATCAGTCATTGCGTCGCACGAAGCACTGGGTTATTTATTGATGGAAAGTTAATAACTGTGAAAATAGTCGTGGGAAATCGTCCACTTCTTTAATGTGGCGTTCAGTTGGATTGATGAAAATGAGAACATTTAAAGTTTCTTTTAAAAGTCTCTGCCTAATGAGGTCCTACTAAACTTAAGAAAAATGTAAGGCAAACTAGATCCTGGTGGAAAGATGAGTACAGTAGATGCAAGTACAAATATACTGATATGTGATGATGTTAGTAAATAATGTAGTGAAATTACTAACCTTGATACTGATATTAGTGTTATAATATCACTTTTAAACCACTATAATACTGATCTGATGTCACTTTTTAAATTTTTTGGATTACCAATATCAGTATGGTTAGTAATTTCACTATTTTTTTACTAATGTCTCCGCACATCAGTATATATATACTGACATATCTACTGTACTGATATAAACTGATATTTCTACCAAGGCGTAGTTAGCATACTGATATATTTAGTCCAAAAACCACTGTATGTATAGTGATACCAATAGAGAATACTGATCTTTTCACTATCGCGTATGTAGGCTACTTTAGTATTGTTTATGGTGTAAATTACAGAGAAATTCAAATTAGTTCTTGTTTCAATTTTAAATATTTTTTTGCTTTCAAATTTTCTTTGATTCTTAAGATGGGAAATTTGTATATATTTTCTGTACTACTTGTTCAATTATAGGTGGATGAGCCACAGAGTATTTACTTATCACTTAAAACTATGCAAAACCTTTATCATCCTTAAATCCATGCGAAGCTTAATTCAACGTCCAATCAGCATTTTATTCTCTTTTAGATGTACAAGTATTTTATACGTGGCAGTTTTTTTTAACCCTTGTTCATTCTGTATCCGGTGTGATGAATGCCATATAACGTCTGCGTGTGTATTTAGCGCCCTTAATCTGTTTTAAAGCCCGCCCAAATTTTGTTAAGCATTTTTTAACGCCCTGGCTTTTAATTATATATATTTTTTTCGATGGTGCCTTTACCTCGGTAATCACCCAGACCATATTTGCATAAAGAGAGCAGGAGCGTTTTACTGTTATGGGGTCCCCTTTACGGCCAGTATTTAGTAAAGTTATAGGCAGTGAATGTCATTAATGATGATAGCGTCGTATAAAAAAACAGATAAAATCTTAAGGCCCCACGCGCGAAAGAAGACTGAAAATTACCTCCATTTCCGCTTAGGGCCCTTTTTTTAACTGATGCGATTTTTTTTCTTTTTTTTACTGAAAGCTCAACTCAATCTCTGGTTTCGGAAAACACTGATGTCGCTTTTAAATGCGACAAACGGAGATAACTGATGAAAAACGAAATCTCGCATTTGTTTTATTACAGAGGGGAAAAAATGCAAATCGTGATGAAGAATCCCTATGCATTCAAAGATTACTGGAACTATGATCAAAGGCAGCATTTGATATTTTCATTTTGAGTTTGAGTTCATTTGAGCCTTTGTTAACGGGGTTACCTTTCGAGAAAAATATTAAATAATTATTATATTTACAATAAAATAAGATGCTGTTCATTTAGTTTATTTTTGGTAAATTTCTGTGAGATCCATGTGCTTGTTTTATCAACTTTGTCAGCTCATATTATTGGAAAGTGCATCAAATCGAATTGCTCGTTTCAAATGTAAATAAATGCTTTTTTAAAATAATCTTTGCACTAATACAGTGTATTAGTATTCGATAATTATATTTATTCTTATTAAAATTTTGAATTATTTACATTATAATTTTAATTTTGAAATTGGATGATAATTTCAAGATTAATGATTTAATGCCGATGTAACTAAATTAAAAAATAATTACTGATGAATTTTTTCTCTGTGCAGCATTATTTATTATCTACTCTGCATTTTTTAATATTGTATTTTACTTAGTTCATTTTTATTTATTTATTTTTTGAAAAATAAAAAAATTGGACGTGGAATTGCGCTTTCCAGATCACTCGAGTATATTGAGAACTACGAGCCACTATTTAATTTATTCAGCGTTTTAACCTTGGTTATCCGTGTCCGGGTAACTAGCTGCAAACTTAATAAAATAATTTTAGCTTACTTGTTTTTGTTTTTTCAAATTACGATTACAATTATTGGTAAAAAAAATCGATAATGGTTGGGAAAATCCCGGCTAGATGGCGCCACTAGCCTCGCGTGCGCCTGTGGCGTCATTACTTCCGCTTACCTGTTCAGGTAGAGGTGCAGTTTTGAATAATGCGAAAAGTTCTATAATTGTTTCTAGAGGTTCTTTTTTAATTTAAAAGATACGTTTTTTTTATTAGTTTGTGTAGATGACTCGGAGTTGAAATCTGCTGAATGAGCGCGTTGTGCGGCGACGATTCATCCGTTAAAAACAATGGAGAAAGACGTAAGTTTCCCTGGAATTCCATTCCATTTCGAGTTTGGGTGTGTCTGAGGTTTAGTCGTTTTGAGCATGAATGTTAGGTAGGCCTCCGCATCGGAGATTTTAATTAATTTGCGCCAATTCGATGTTGGTTGGGTGCTGCTCGTTTGATTTTCCAACGATGCGGGGCTTGAGAAATGGACAATCGCTGAAATTTTACCTGAAATGAGGTTTCGGTTAGGCCTAATCCCCTAATCCAGCGTGCTCCATGCCATAGCTATGTCAATGCTCATCGTGTTCATTTTTTTAAAACTTCAGTATTCGCGCACCGATAGCTACAGAGTGGCCGTAACGCCGTCCATCCCTGACGATGGCCGAACTACCGAGGGAAGGCCCAAAAGCCGTAGGAGGAGGGCTCCTTCGGCGTCCAGGGGAAGTCGAAGCACGGTCAATGACGAAATGGAAGACATGAGAACGACAATTGACATGGTCAGCATATCCCCCATCTAAATTGCTAATTCACTTTCTGTTTCTACTAGCCTGAAAGGAAGTCTGGGTTCCTGCAAATAGGAAAACTCAAAACAATCATAACTTGGCACAAAATAGCATAGTGTGGGTGCTACTATGTGGG